>JAXLNO010004962.1:62500-67193 GCA_038087875.1 Malacoraja senta
GGGTGAGGGAGAGAGAGATAGATGTGAGATAGATGGGGGGAGAGAGAGGAGAGAGAGAGGGGGAGAGAGATAGGTGAAAGAGGGGGGAGAGAGAGGGGGGAGAGAGAGGGGGAGAGAGAGAGGGGAGAGAGAGAGGGGGAGAGAGAGGGGAGAGAGGGGGGAGAGAGAGGGAGCGAATGCGGGAGAGAGGGAGGAGAGAGAACGGGGAGAGAGAGAGTGGATAGTGAGAGAGAGGTGGTGAGAGATGGAGAGAGGAGGAGAGAGAGGAGAGAGACTGGGAGAGAGAGAGGGAGAGACGGAGGGGGAGAGAGGGGAGAGAGAGAGAGAGGGGGAGAGAGAGACAGGAGAGGGGTAGAGAGAGAGGGGAGAGAGAAAGGTGGGAGAGGGGGACAGAGAGATGGCAAGAGATTGAAAGTGAGAAGGAGAGAGTGAAGGGTAGAACAAAGGGAAGAGATAAGACTTTGCCTTCCATCACAGTGAGGAGGTGTTGGAGACTCACTGTGATGGATGTTTATGTAAACTGTGTTAAGTTTGGGTCTTGGTTTTTTTTGTAATGTAAAAAAACCTGTAGTAAATGATATTTCGTTCAAGCCTAGGTTTGAATGACAATAAATAGCATTCTAATAAATAGCATTCTATTCTGATGGGAGAGAGAGGGGGGAGAGAGATAGGGGGGGGAGAGAGATAGTGGAGAAAGTTAGAGAGAGAGCGGAGAGAGAGAGGGGGTAGAGAGGGGAAGAAATGGAGAGAGCTGAGGAGTGATAGGGGAGAGAGAGAGAAGGGGTAAGAGGGAGAGGGGGTGGGGGAGGGGAGAGGAGAGAGGGGGAGAGAGAGAGGGGGGAGAGAGTGGGGGAGTGAGAGAGGGGAGAGACGGAGGGGGAGAGAGAGGAAAGTGAGAGAGAGGGGGAGAGGGGGAGAGGTGGAGAGAGATGCGGAGAGAGAGAGACGGGAGAGAGAGACAGGGAGAGAGGGGTAGAGAGGGGGGAGAGACGGGGAGATAGAGAGACAGGAGAGAGGGGTAGAGAGAGGGGAGAGACAGAAAGGGGGAGAGAAAGGGGGGAGAGACAGAGAGTGGTGGGAGAGAGGGAGAGGGGGAGAGAGAGAGTGGGAGATAGAGAGGGGAGAGAGAGAGACGGAGGGAGAGTGGGGAGAGGAGGGAAGAGAGAGAGGGGAGCGAGGGAGAGAGTGGAGAGAGAGAAGAGAGAGAGGGGGCAGATAGTGGGAGGGGCAGAGACAGAGGTGGAGAGGGGGAGAGAGAGAGGGAGGGAGAGAGAGAGATAGAGAGAGAGCTAGCAAGAGATTTAAAGAGAGAGGGAGAGAGAGAGATGGGGGATCGAGAGGGGGTGAGAGAGAGAGGAGAGAGAGAGATGGGGAGAGGGGGAGAGGTGGAGAGAGATGCGGAGAGAGAGAGACGGGAGAGAGAGACGGACAGAGAGAGAGACGGAGAGAGAGAGATGGGGAGAGAGTAGGGGAGATATATAGAGAGGGGAGAGAGAGAGATAAATGGGTGAGAGCGGGGGAGAGAGAGAGGGGGAGAGAGAGTGAGAGGGAGAGGGGAGAGAGAGGGAGAGAGAGTGAGGGGGAGAGGGGAGAGAGAGGGGGGGGGAGAGGGAGGCAGATAGAGAAGGGAGAGAGAGGGGAGTGAGAAAGAGAGGGCGAGAGGATAGAGTGCCGGGTGAGGGAGAGCGGGGGGGAGCAGAGAGAGAGAGAGGGGAGGGAGAGTGGGTGGGAGAAGGGTGGACAGAGGGGAAGAGAGAGGGGGAGAGAGAGATGGAGAGATAGCGAGAGACGGGGAGAGATATGGAGAGTGGGGGGGACAGTGAGGGAGAACGAGATAGATAGATAGAGAGAGACAGAGAGAGACAAAGGGGGGGACAGAGGAGCCGCCGCCATCTTGGCTCCTGGGTCCCTGCGTCGTGACGTCATCGCGTCGACCTCCGCCCATAGTTTGCCGCCTACGTGACGTCCGCGCAATGCCCCCTGGGAATTGTAGTCTTCCCTGTGACAATGAACCAGTTCCCCCCCCCTCCCTCATCACTGAAGAAGGTTCCAATACGTCACCATCCCTTGTTCTCCACAGATACAGCCCAGTCCCGCCCGCTGAGTTACTCCAGCATTTTACACAATAGACAACAGGTGGAGGAGGAGGAGGAGGAGGACATTCGGCCCTTCTAGCCAGCACCGCCATTCAATGTGATCATGGCTGATCATCCCAATCAGTACCCCGTTCCTGCCTTCTCCCATATCCCCTCTGCTATTTTAAGAACCCTATCTATCTCTCTCTTGAAAGCAACCAGAAAACCGGCCTCCACCGCCCTCTGAGGCAGAGAATTCCACAGACTCACCACTCTCTGTGAGAAAAAGTGTTTCCACATCTCCGTTCTCAATGGCTTACTCCATAAACTGTGGCCCCTGGTTCTGGTTTCACCATGTTTCCTGCATCTAGCCTGTCCAACCCCTTAAGAATTTTGCAATTTTATAAGATTCCACTTCAATCTTCTAAATTCTAGCGAGTACAAGCCGAGTCTATCCAGTCTATCCAGTCTTTCTTCATATGAAAGTCCTGCCATCCCAGGAATCAGTCTGGTGAACCTTCTCTGTACTCCCTCTACGGCAAGAATGTCTTTCCTCAGATTAGGAGACCAAAACTGTACGCAATACTCCAGGTGTGGTCTCACCAAGACCCTGTACAACTGCAGTAGAACTTCCCTGCTCTTATACTCAAATCCTTTTGCTATGAATGCTAACATACCATTCGCTTTCTTCACTGCCTGCTGCACCTGCATGCCTACTTTCAATGACTGGTGTACCCAGGTCTCGTTGCATCTCCCGTTTTCCTAATCGGCCACCATTCAAATAATAGTCTACTTTCCTGTTTTTGCCATCAAAGACTTCACTGTTCCTCCAAGTGTAGAACTCGCTCTCCTCAGTTGTACTTCAAATATCTGCCAGGCCCTTTTGTATAGTTCTGGTCATCAGATTATGGAAATGATGTCCTATTGCCAGAGGCAGTGCGGAACAGATTCACCAGGATGTTATCTGGAATGGACAGCGTTACTTTAGAAGACAGATTCGATCGGGTGGGATTGGTCTCTTTGGAGCAAGAATGCTGAGGGGCGACCTTACAGAGGCTTGTGAAATGATGTCAACTACAGCAGGATTGAGTAGATGGTGACAGTTATTTCCCAGGCTGGGAGAATCTAAACCCACACAACTACAGTTTATTGAAAGGGGAAAGATTTAAGGGAAGACTGATGGGCAGGCAGGTATTCCACACCAAAGGTGGAACAATCTCTTCATAAGTGGTGGTGGGGGCAGATACCGTCACAGCAAATAAACAGAATTTGGACAGCCGTTTGTCTCGGATAAGAATGGAGGGATATGAGACAAATACACGTGAATGAGATCACTTGTAATCTCATTCACATCATAGGCATCTCGATCTGCATGGATGAATCGGGCCGAAGGGCCTGTTTCCCTGTTGTTCTCATGAACATTTGCACAGCACTGGAATCACCGGTTCCGTTATCACTCATGTGATCTGTCATCGACCTGCCCGCCAGCCCAGTTGTAATTCCTTCGTCTAAATCGTCAATAAATATTATAAGTATCTGGGGTCCCAGCACTAAGTCTTCCGGCACCCCACTAATTCCTGCCTGCCATTCTGAAAAGGACCCGTTCATTCCTACTCTTTGCTTCCTGTCTGCCAATCAGTTTTGTATCCATGTCAATACCCTTGTCCCAATACCATGTGTTCTAGTTTTGCACACTAATCTCTTTTGTGGGACCTTGTCAAAGGCTTTTTGAAAGTCTAGATCCACCACATCCACTGGCTCTCCCTTATCCATTCTACTTGTTACATCCTCAATAAATTCCAGAAGATTAGTCAAGCATGAATTCCCCTTCATAAATCCATGCTGACTTTGACCGATCCTATTACTACTTTCCAAATGTTGTTACATCCTTAACAATCGACTGAGGCATCTTCCGCACTACCAACGTCAGGCTAACTGGTCTATAATTCCGTTTTCTCTTTCCCTCCTTTCTTAAAAAGTGGGCTTACATTCGCTACCCTCCTGTCCACCGGAACTGATCCAGAGTCTACAGAACATTGGAAAATAACCACTGATGCATCCACGATTTCGCAGACCACTCCTTGAGTACTCTGGGATGCAGACCATCAGGCCCTGGGGATTTATCTGCCTTCAGTCTCAACAGTTTGCATAACACCATTTCCTGTGGACTAATGTGGATTTTCTTCAGTTCCTCCTTCCCGCTAGATCCTTGGTCCCCTAGTTGTTATGGGAGATTGCTTGTGTGTCCCTTGGTGAAGACAGAACTAAATGTACCTGTTTTACATCTGGGGTTGTGGAATACGAGGGAGGTTCTTAGTATACAATGGCATGTAGTTCAGGTTCAGAAATGAGGATAATTAATATGTTAATAATTCTGATACTAGATCGCAACTGAACCGCAACCATTCGGCCCTTTGACCCAGCACCGCCATTCAATATGATCATGGCTGATCCTCCAAAATCAATCCACCGTTCCAGCTTTTCCCCATATCCCTTGATTCCCTTAGCCCAAAGAGCAAAACGTAATTCTGTCTTGAAAACATTTGGTGAATTGGCCTCCACTGCCTTCTGTGGCAGAGAATTCCACACATTCACAACTCTCTGCGTGAAAAAGTTTA
>JAXLNO010004963.1:0-110016 GCA_038087875.1 Malacoraja senta
GACTGTTCCAGCTGCTACGTCAGGCAAGCGCCTCCGCAGTCACGCTGTGAAAACATAGAGGATGACGGAGTTTCTTCCCACAGGCTATCAGGACTGTAAACTCTTATCTCACCAGGAACTCATTTACTGTTGTGTTGTGTCTTTAAAAAAAATAATTTCAAACATGTAAAAATACTGATTCTGTTCTGTAGTTTTTGCACAATCCGCAGGCATTGCCACTTTTCATTTCACTCATCTTGTATATGTATGTGACAAATAAAGTTGACTTGACTTGACTTGAAATTTTAATTTAGTCATAGTCCTTTCTGTATTTTTTTTTCTTTTAGCATAATGAATTATGTTTTATTTTTTTAAGAATAAACAATTTTTAAAAAAAAGCCACAATAGCATAGCTACAACCATTAGACTCAAAACTTTAAGGACCTGGGTTTAAAAGGAAGCCCGATGATTCATGTGGTTCTCATGAAATGCCATCTTGTGTAATGTCATCACAGCAGATTTAGAATTATTATACCTAGGGGTCAGGGTCAGAGACGGGTCTTTTGGGTATCGACTTCACAGCCCTGTTCCAAACAGTTGATTTTGGTAAGCCTAAGGTTTAGCTCATGTTTCTCAGTTTCATAATGGCTTCATTGACTTTCATTGGCACAACTTTGGTCCTCATGTTGATAAACAGCAATAAAAGTTTCCAAAGCTGATGGAAAGACTGGAGGAAAGACTAGGTGGCTGAGTTCTCTCAAACACCTGTGAAGCCATGTGTCCCAAACATTATGGTGCCCTGAAATGGGGGGACTATGTATAAATACAGCTGTAATTTCTACATGGTGAATCCAAAATGTATAAAAATGGCCTTTATTAAAATCTGACAATGTGCACTTTAACCACATGCGATTTTTTCTATTACAAATCTCAAATTGTGTCCCAAACATTATGGAGGGCACCGTAGATGGAAGGTCAGGTGCTGCACCTGGAGTTTACAATGGCCATGGGTGGAGCGATGTAGGATGAACAATGTGTTTCAAGTTACCTGTAACTCTATTCTTCTTCTTCTTCTTCTTGCGTTTGAGGCAGCAGAGGTTGTGTAATGCCGTCCAGGCACTGTAGCCAGTTCAATGTGCTGTTGTTGAGGGCCGAGGTCTACCCCTCCACCAGGGTGGTGGAGGACAGCGCAGTTGAAAATCACGTGCTGCGCTGTTTGCTGGTCTGCTCCACATACGCAGGCTGCTGATGAACGTAGCCCCCAGCGATGCATGTCGTCGTTCAACCGGCCGACCCCTATACGGAGCCGGTTCAGGGCAACCCACTCTTCTGCCCTACTCTCATTCTGACATCTTTGCTGTCCTTCCCTTATGTCACTTAGATGCTGCTGTTTAGAATATTCTAGCATATGCTTCCAGCATATTCAGTCGTTGTTTATGATTTCTAGTATCAATATTTTTTCTTCTTTATATAATTATGATTTGTCTTGTGGCTAATATAATTATTCCATTAATTGTAAAATAACCAAATTTCTTTCACATTGTACAGGATTGGAATGATCATATGAATGAGCCATTACACAAGCTACGCTGCCTGTTACTACAGAGAGTGTATGTAGTTTGTTTTTTATTTCTCCCCGGCTATTTGTATTTGTATGGATGATCAGAGCAGATATTGTGGGCTGAAGGGCCTGAACTGCTGTGCAGTACGGTGTTCAATTTATATAATAAGGCAACTGTATGTCATAACATGTGGGAGATTTTAAATGTGGTTTAGTCGGGGGGATTGGCAGTACAGACGTTTTTTGGAACTGAGTGGACAAGAGCGTGGTTGGGAGGATTGAAAGCCACCCTGTTTCTTGTGGAATCTACATGCATTTTAATGGGTTGACAATATTACAATTCTCAATTAAATTTAGCAATGGGGTTTTGTTAATCTCAACACAGGGCATTTGAGGGGTATAAGGTTATAACAGGCAGCAGCCTATTTCTACCTGGATAATCTGGAATCTGGAATTCCTGATGATGAAAGTATAGGATGCATTCCATACCAAAAAAAAGTTATTTTGTGATAATTTTTGTACAAGTTGTACAACACAAAATGCATGATTTTTGTGGTTATTTTGTTTATTTGATATTTTGGTGAGGTTACTGCTTAGGTTGGTAGGATCAGTTGAGCTGAATGCCAGTCAAATTTGAAAAGTTTTAGCATCTGTCAGGTTCGTCTCCCGTGAAAAGTAATAAGCTAAGAATACGTTTCAAACAATGAATTATTTTTACTTTAAGTGACCATTTATTTAATGTTACTTATTTTATGACACATCATAACATTGCTTAATGATTTCCACATTAATTTCTAGCTACCCGGACTGGGTTCTAGGTGAATTACCTGCTGCAAGGTAAGTAAAGTTGCATCAATCATACGGTGAAGAGAGATGTTGTTCACATGTGAATAATATGTTGCTCATTGGTCGCAAGCGTTAGAAGCACTTGGTCAATTGTTCAATCAAGGAATTAAGGGATATGGGGAGAAAGCAGGAACGGGTTTTGGATGATCAGCCAGGATAATACTGAATGGCGGTGCTGGCTCGAAGGGCCGAATGGCCTGCTCCTGCAACTATTTTCTATGTTTCTATGTTCAAATCTATCTACTCTGGTTCATTGCACAAGTAACTCAGCAGGTCAGGCAGGATCTCTGGAGAACATGGATAGGTGACATTTCACAGAGTGCTGGAGTAACTCAGCGATTGAGGCAACATCTCTGAAGAACATGGATAGGTGATGTTTCTGATTTACACCCTTCTTCAGATCCAAAACATCGCCTATCCATGCTCTCCAGAGACGTTGCCAGACCCATTGAGTTACTCCAGTACATTGTGTCTTCTTTTGTAGAGTCTGAAAAAGATTGCTGACTTCAAACATCACCTATGCCTGTTCACCAAATATGCTGCCTGACCTGCTAGGTTACTCCAGCAATGTGTCTTTTGTAAACCAGCATCTGCAGTTCCGGATAAAAGGACGTTTGTGGACCTTGTCGACAGATTGTGGTTTTGCAGAGTCTAATTCATTTGTGGTAAATGGAGAGATAAATGTCAAGTCTCCATCTGACTGAGAACTAAACAGAAATAAATTATCAGGTCAAATAGTAATTTGTGGAACGAAAAACACTGACAGAACAGGGAAATATTACATAACCTTATACATCTTTGGGGAAAGAAATTTTAGTTTAGATTATTATTGTTACATTTACCGAGGTACAGTGAAAAGCCAACCATGTCATCTCTGGGTGCCCGCTCTACCACCCACCAAATGGAGCTCAGGGTTCGCAAGAAGAAGAAGTGCAAAGCTTTTGTTTGTGTGCTATCCAGTCAGTGAAAAGACTTTGCATTATTACAATTAACCCATCCACAGCGTACAGATAAAGGAAGATTTAATGCAAGATAAAGATTAATAAAGATAGTTTGAAGGTCTCCAATGAAGTAGGTGGGAGGTCAGGACTGCACTCCAGCTAATGAGAGGACCATTCAGTTGCCTGATAACAGCTGGGAACAAACTGCCCCATTATTAAACTGTACCTTTTGCCTGATGGGAGAGGGGAGAAGAGGGAGTGACCAGGCTGAGACTGGTCCTTGATTATGCTGGTGGCCTTGCTGAGGCAACGTGAAGTGTAGATGGAGTCGATGGAAGGGAGGTAGACACGAAATGCTGGAGTAGCTCAGTGGGTCAGACAGCATAATTAGAGAAAAGGGATAGGTTACGTTTCAGGTCGGGACCCTTCTTCAGACTGATTCAGACTCAGTCTGAGGAAGGGACCCGACCCAAAACGTTACCTATCCATTTTCTGCAGTGATACCGCCTGATCCGCTGATTTACTCCAGCATTTCGTGTCTATCTCTGGTATAAACAAGCATCTGATGTTCCTTTTTATTACAGTTGTACAAGACATTGGTGATGCCACATTTGGAGTATTGCGTTCCGTTTTGATCACTCTGCTATAGGAAGGATGTCGACAAGCTGTAAATGGTGCAGAGAAGATTTAGGATGTTTCCAGAACTTGAGGGCCTGAGCTAAAGAGAGAGGTTGGGCAGATTACAACTTTATTGCTTGGAGCGCAGGAGGATGAGGAGTGATCTTGTAGAGGTGTATAAGATCACAAGGGGAATAGATCGGATGAATGTATTGTCATTTAATCAGAGTACAGTTGTTGATGAACAATGAAACATTGATACATAATTATTATCGTAAGCTTTAAAGTTGAGTGATCTGAGTGCTTCTTTTGGACAAAAATATGCCAATACATGTGATGAATAAACATACGTGTCACGTTGCAGTAAAACAAAAATGACCTTTTACTTTTTAGAGCTGCCGGTACAACGTACTGGCGCGTACACTCACAAAAAACAAGCTGTGCTCTCTGTAATTTAGATAAGAAAATCAGCAACTAAAGTCATTTTATTAAACTACATTATATATTTTTTGGTCGCATGCAGGAAATATCTGGTTGAAAAAGGCACAGTTACAACTGTTGCAACCAAAAAAAAGGCGAAGATGAAAAGAAATCCAGGTAAAAACTGAATTATGCTGCTGATGACAAACATTTCCAGTTCTGTTTCTAGTATAAATTTTAATTATTTTGGTTCTTCAGCTTTTAGGAGTTTGGTTCTGTTACATGTGGAGTATTGCGTGCAGTTCTGCTCATCCCATGATAGGAAGGATGTGGTGGCTTTGGAGAGGGTGCAGAGGAGGTTTACCAGAATGATGCTTGGATTACAGGGTATAAGCTACAAAGGCAGGTTGGACAGACTTGGATGGTTTTCTCTGCAACGCTAAAGGTTGCGGGAAGACCTGATAGAAGTATATAAAATCATGAGAGAAATGTGTAGGGTGGAGAGTCAGAACCTGTTTTTCAGGAATTAATATTGAGAGGACCCGGCAGCTGTCAAGGACGGATCAGCGGAGGGTGTCAGAGGTCAAGGATTGGTCAGCGGAGGGTGTCAGAGGTCAAGGATTGGTCAGCAGAGGGTGTCAGAGGTCAAGGATGGGTCAGCGGAGGGTGTCAGAGGTCAAGGATGGATCAGCAGAGGGTGTCGGAGGTCGGTCGACGACACACCACCGAGAACAGAGGGACCCGGTGTGGGGGGCGTCGAGAACAAAGAGGGGCCATTGGGGAGCAAATGGAACACTTTGTACATCTGTCGGCACCCTTTATATGGCGACTCTTTGAACACCTAGTGGATGCAAAACAGAATCGCACTGACTTGTCACATCTGGTAATAAAATATAAAGTAATGTATCACATCAAATAATAAAGGGCATAGCTCGAAGGTGAAGGGCAAAGTTTAAAGGAGATGTGTGGGACAAACCTTTTACACAAAAGGTGCTGAGTGTGTGAAACCCATTGCTGGGGGCAATGGTGGAGACAGATACAAGAGTGGGTTTTAGGAAACTACAGGAACGTGCAGGGAAATGGATTCTGTGCAGATAGATAAGAGTTGACCTTGGCATCATGTTCAGCACAGACATTGTGGGCTGAAGGGTCTGTTACTGTGCTGCCCTATGTTCAACGTTCCTTTCAGTGCAGCCATTGTATAAGGGGAGATCTTTCCCTATTGGCCTCAGTAGTAATACAGCACTTGCCCAGCGATTTGTTCTTTCACTTGATTTTGGTGGGTAACGTTAGTATTTCAGTATTTTGTTGGTTTCAATATTTCACGGGGAAAGAGGAATATAAGCAAGTGTTTTTGCTCATCAAGCCGTTGTTGTTCAGCGATGTATACCTCGGATCCCTTTATACTTTTGGCTAACAGAAATCTATGATTTAACATTAACAGTTGTATTTTGTCAGTAATGAATAGTTGCAAATCACCACCATTGCTTTAATGTGTAGGAGTCTTACCTCACTTCTGAAAAGGCTTGCTTCTAGTTTTCAATTACTTTCCAGCTGTAGATTTATCGTGCCGAGGGTATAGTTTTTATTTCCCCTGTTATTTTCTTTCAATGCCTTGACAGCTTTACTGAAATCATCTGTTAACTGTCAGGGAGTGTGATGAATGGCAGGAGAAAGGGGTTTGGAGGGAGAGATAGATCAGCCATGATTGAATGGCAGAGTAGACGATGGGCCGAATGGCCTAATTCTGCTCCTATCAGTAATGACCTTAGAAGTGGTTTCACCGTGGCTGTTCCGTAAACCTTTTTAATTAAACCATGATTCAATCACTTTTAAGATGCAAAGTGAAAAGTAAGCACCTATTACAGTCCATTGTAGAACAATGAAAACAAGAAAGGAAGGGGAAACGGAGCTATTTGTGGACTTGCAGTATATATTCTGCAAGTCTTTCAGTCAATGTCTGTAAATATTGCATTAAAAGCAAGCCTGGTTGAAATAGTTCTGTGGTTTATTTTCAGATATTCCTATGCCAAGCAAACGAGAACACATGGTCAGTGCGGAGTTACAATTCTTTGAACTACAATGTTGAGCTTAGAGTTGGGCATCAAATTAAATATGATAGAATCTAAAATATGAAGGAACTGGCTAAAAACATTTGATAGATATTGTAAAATACATTATTTTTTTGTTTACTGTACCCTAAAGAATGATACTCATTTCTGTTATAAAACAGTTTAAATGTAAGTCTATGAATGAATCAGACTACAGTGCTAACATCTCCCACATTCCCCTTGTCTGTTTTGTGTGACAATGCAGGGCAGGCCAGTGTCGGGGCCAGTGACAGGGTCGGCCAGTGATGGGGCCAGTGATGGGGCCAGTGACACACCCAATGTCGGGGCTAGTGACAGGGTCAGTGTCGGGGTCGGGCAGTGACGAGGCCAGTGTTGCTGCTGAAATCCAGGGGAGTGGTCACCTTGGTCCTCGTCCCCTGCTCCATTTCCCTCTTACAAATGCCGTTGATTTCCCCTTCAATTATTTTTATTCTTAACCTTCTCAAAGGGGTAGTCGCTGGTCAACTTACCAGCTTGTCCTTGAGTTGTGCAAGAAAACCGAGTACCAGGGGAAAAACCCCACACCGTTACTGAGACAGGGTGCTCTACACATACGCACACGCGCACACACACCCCGTACATACACACATACCCCATACATACACGCACGCGCACACACACCCCGTACATACACACATACCCCATACATACACACACGCGCACACACACCCCGTACATACACACATACCCCATACATACTCGCACGCGCACACACACCCCGTACATACACACATACCCCATACATACACGCACGCGCACACACACCCCGTACATACACACATACCCCGTACACACGCACGCGCGCACACACCCCGTACACGCACACACACACACACACACACCCCGTACACACACACACACACACACACACACACACACACACACACACCCCTTACACACACACACACCCCTTACACACACACACCCTGTACACACACACGCGCGCGCGCGCGCGCACACACACCCCCCCGTACACACACACACACGCGCGAGCGCACACACACACACACACCCTGTACACACACACACACACACACCCTGTACACACACACACACACACACACCCTGTACACACACACACACACACACACACACACACACACACCCTGTACACACACGCACACACACACCCCGTACACACACATGCGCACACGAGCACACACACACACACACACACACACACACACACACACACACACACACACACACCCTGTACACACACACACACACACACACACACACACACACACACACACCCCACCCCAGCGTCAAGGTGGAACCTGCGCCTCCTGAAACTGTGAGGCAGTCCCACGTACACTGTGGCCCCACCAGTCTACACTCCCACACAGTGGCCCCACCAGTCTACACTCCCACACACACTGTGGTCCCACCAGTCTACACACACACACACACACACACACACACACACACACACACACACACACACTGTGGCCCCACCAGTCTACACATGCACACACTGTGGCCCCACCAGTCTACACACACACACACACTGTGGCCCCACCAGTCTACAGTCTCCCACACACTGTGGCCCCACCAGTCTACAGTCTCCTGCACACTGTGGCCCCACCAGTCTACACACACACACACACACACACACACACACACACACACACACACACACACACACACACACACACACACACACATACACACACTGTGGCCCCACCAGTCTACACATACACACACTGTGGCCCCACCAGTCTACACACACACACACACACACACACTGTGGCCCCACCAGTCTACACACACACACACACACACTGTGGCCCCACCAGTCTATAGTCTCCTACACACTGTGGCCCCACCAGTCTACACTCCCACACACACTGTGGCCCCACCAGTCTACAGTCTCCCATACACACTGTGGCCCCACCAGTCTACAGTCTCCCATACACACTGCGGCACCACACACACACACACACACACACTGTGGCCGCACCAGTCTATACATACTCACTCACACACACACACACACACACACACACACACACACACACACACACACACACACACACACACACACACACACACACACACACACACACACACACACACACTGTGTCACCACCAGTCTAGAGTCTCCCATACACACTGTGGCCCCACCAGTCTACACACACACACACACACACACACTCTGTGGCCGCACCAGTCTATATACACACACACACACACACACACACACACACTGTGGCCCCACCAGCCTACAGTCTCCTACACACTGTGGCCCCACCAGTCTACACCCACACACACACACACACACACACTGTGGCCGCACCAGTCCGCTTTGAATGAATAATTTCTCTGAGGATGTGACAAACATTTGTGGAAAGAGTCTCACGCCTATGCAAGTTATGCTAATCTAATCCCAAATAATGGCAGCCTTCGTTTAACTACCACTTATTTTTTGCTAAAGAATGGTGAGCTGTTCTAAAATAATTATGAATTTAACCAGTTGGACATTGTAGATTCTTATACTCTGTTTTTTCTTTTTCCTCTCTGACCACAAACAACCTCCTCCTCCCTGAGTACATGCCTGCTGTAATTTTCTTGGCGTTTCGGGATTATTGAAGTAGTGGGCCAGTGAATTATCATTCACGTTCAGCGGTAATTCATCAATGTAACATTCAGTATTCAAAATAACCTTGTCTGTATTTTTTATATTGTCTTGACTAGAGAGACTCGCGCAGTAGGATTGTGGGTCTTGGCAATCTGCCTTCCTCTGGCTTTTCAGATTTTGATACTGTGAGACTTGGTTCATCGTTTGGGAAAGTGCTCAAGTATTTAAAAGTGGGGGAAAAGGTAAAGTAGCAATCTTTTTCTATTTTGAAACTATTTTAGAGAGAGTATTGTATGTGTATTGTATGACTTGGTATTATGTATCCTCAATTTAAGAATGTAACTTGTGCACTCTTTTCAATCACGGACAGTGTTATGAATATTTCCGTGTTAATCCCCATTCTTCCCAGCCCCCTAACAAACCGCTGCCAGATCGTAGATGACAGTGAGAGTTGTCAGCATCATATGACAGAACAATATAGAACAGCCACATGCATTGTGGGTCCCAGGAGATGTGGTCCACATACATAGATCATTGAAATATCAGGTTCATGTGTAGTACATAATCCAAAAGTCTAGTGGAGGGCTGAGCTGATAAACCTAGAGGATTCTACAGCTGTACATAGTCCAAGCTGGTGGTGTGGAACAGGCTGTCGGAGCAAGTGGCAGAAGCAGATAGAATATTGAATCTGTTTAATTCATTCAGTTTTTTAAATGTTATTGTCCCGTGTGCTATTCATGGTGTTGCACAATAGCAAGCGTTGATTTAGTGGCCAGAGTGCAGAGGAACTTCACCAGGAGATTTCCTGGATAGGATAGGCTGTTTCTAGTCTTTAAATGTCCTGAGTGCTTCTGCCTTTCATGATGTTAGAAATATAACATATTTATAACACCCCCTTAGATAATGAGGTCCCATCGATTGAATCATATAGACACACATGGGAAAATGAATTAGGCCAACCTATAACAAAAGATATTTGGGACGAAAGTCTACAATATATACATCAATGCTCGTTAAATTCCAGACATGCTTTAATACAATTTAAAGTATTACACAGATTACATTATTCTAATGCAAAACTAAATAGAATTTTCCCACATATCTCTCCTATTTGTGATAAATGTCAGCATCTAGAGGCTAACAACACATACTTTTGCAAATTGTATAAAAATTAAAAATTTCTGGATTGATATTTTTAGAATAATTTCTGAAGTTGTCAATACTAAATTGGATCCCGACTCAAAACTAATAATACTTGGAATATCAGAACAAAGTCTAACACTCACAACAAGCCAAAGAAACTTCCTAGACTACAGTATAATAACTGGGAAAAAATTAATATTCAAATTTTGGAAAGGTTCTATAACCCCCACAATTAAAATGTGGATTATGGAAATGTCGGAGACCCTACACCTGGAAAGAATCAGACTTGTCTTAATGGACAAACAAGAACTTTCTGTTAGAATATGGTCTCCATTCATTGACTATTTGAAGGGGTAGATCAGTTCGGCACGGGAACCTAACTGAAGCTTGAATTTAGGATTAGATGAAAAGTTATACTTTATAACCTACGAACCTATCTCCAATGATATATTATTAGTAAATTATTCCACTCTTTTTTTTATCTTGACATTTGTGGGGGGGTTTTCCTTCTCTCTTTCTCACTTTCTATCTATTAAAAAAAAACTAGAAGCAGAATCAATCCACAATTGATAATATTAATAATGTATGATTGATATACATGAAATGTTTTTACCATAATATGTCTTTGCTTCTAATAAAAATATTATTAAAAAAAAAGAAATAATGGGAATTGGAATCAATGGCTGTAAGAGTAAACGGAAGCTCTTGGATTAACCAAGAGGGGAGCATAAACTTGTAGTTGTGCATCTCTACATTTACAGCTTCTGCTCTGCTGGGGAGTTGTGAATTAGCTGGCAACCTAATCTGTTCCAATGGTGTGTAAAGAGCTTGCAGTTGGATTTGCTCGATGTAAATGAAATCATCCTGTGGACCAGCAGACAGGCATGTGAGGAAAAATAATCCCATCTAGTTAAACCCAGCTTCACAGCAGCAGCATGCTAAATTGAGGACATGCCTGACTGAGGGTGGTAATGTAGACAATGGTAGCACATTGTAAACTTGATGAAGCTTCCATGATTACTCTTGGTCAATGTTTCTAATGTTTAGCAATGTGGCATAGAAGTCATACTCAACAAATGGAGAATTTATAAATAAATTCACCTCGTAATATTTTGCTGCATTTGATGTAAATAATTGTAGTTCACGTGATTTATTTTGTTATAAATTAACAGGCTTTCTTGAAAATGGATTCAGAAATGGCCTGCAATAACATAATCAAACACTTCAGGAAGAAGCCTTTGTTCTACGGTAGATTACTGACGGCAGATATATCCTCCGCTCAAATTCAACCATTGTTAAAGGTGTGTCATTACAGCCTGATTTGCCTCTCTTTCTCTGAATATGTAACACGCACACACCCTGTCCCCACACACATGCGCACACACACGCACACAATCACACACACACCCTGTCCACACATACTCACACACAATCACTCACACACGCACGCGCGCATGCACACACACACCCTGTCCCCACACACATGCACACACAATCACACACACACCCCGTCCCCACACACACAATCACACACACGCATACACACACGCACACATACACGCGCATACACACACGCGCACACCCAGTCGCCACACACGCACTCACAATCGCGCGCACACACACATACCCCGTCCCCACACACATAGCCCGTACACACACATACCCCGCACAAACACACACACACACACACACACACACACACACACACACACACACACACACACACACACACACACACACACACACACACACACACACACACACACACACACACCCTACACACACACCCCATACACACACACACACCCCGTACACACACACACTTCCCGCGCATGCGGGCACTCACACACACACACACACACACACACACACACACACACACACACACACACACACACCCCCCGTATATATACACACACACACACACACACACACACACACACACACACACACACACACACACACACACACACACACACACCGTACACACACCCACACACACACCCCATACACACACCATACACACACACCCACACACACACCCCATACACACACACACACACCCCATACACACACACACACTCCGTACACACAGACACACACACACACACACACACACACACACACACACACACACACACACACCCCATACACACACACACACACACACCCCATACACACACACATACCCCATACACACACACACACTCCGTACACACAGACACACACACACACACACACACACACACACACACACACACACACACACTCCGTACACAAGACATACACACACACACATACACACGCACACACACCATCCCCTCACGTAACACCCTGTTGCCTTAGGCAGCACCCTGTTTCGAAGCTGAACTCTTGGCCCCACAGACACACACACTCCGTACACACACACACACACACATACATACTCCGTACACACACACGCACACACAGACACACACACACACCATACTCACACACACACACACACACACACACTCCGTATACACACACACACACACACTCCGTACACACACACACACACACACACACACCATCCCCTCATGTAACACCCTGTTGCCTTAGGCAGCACCCTGTTTCGAAGCTGAACTCATGGCCCCACAGCCCAGTGAGCTGGGTTGATCCTGACCTCCAGTGCTGTTTGTGTGGAGTCTGCATGTTGTGTGACCGTGTGGATTATCCCAGGTGGTCAACGTTGCTCCCATATCCCAAAGTCCTGCTGATAAATGACCCTGGATGTAGGTAAGTGGCAGGGCCATTAGGATGGTGTTGGTCGTATGTGTTAGTAGAGGGTGTGAGTAGTCTGAGACAACATTACCGGGAGAAAGGATAGGTGGTAATGCTGTGAGAGCAGGCATGGAGATGATTAGGGAATCATCTCCATCCTTAAAACATCAATAAAGCGACAAAATTGGTGCCATTCAGAATTTTTTTCATGATAACCCTCTAACTCTTCATGGCTAACTTTTCTTTCCAGAAACCTTCTGCAAAGATCGAAGAAATGTTAAATAAAGTAAATTTGGCAGATATCAGGTAAGTCCAGTAGATTTGTGTTTTCCACATTCACATTGTATGCTTTAATGCTGTCTTAGCCAAGGATGCGACGAAAGGAATTAGAAGGTCATTGCCATTAAAGTATAGAGTAAATAGGAATTGTAGTTTATCTTTGGTAATGGGAGATAGTGCTGCCCATTTCTCACTTCCTTTGTCTGATTAAGCATGGACCCAATGCACATCTTTAGTTTTTAAATGCTTTTGATATTTGGAAACAATTAAAAATATCTGACATTTACCTTGTTTGAGAACAGCTGAATGGCTGCTCCCTGTAAAAAATGTCAGTCACATGGTTTAGCCCAAAATGTCTCCAAGCAAAACTGGAGCAAATTATTATGAAAGAAAAAAACTATCAATTCCGAAGGAATCGAATGTAAAGTTGCATTGACACCACAACATGGCCATTAATATCACTAACTGAGGTGCAATTGGAAAACAATTGTGAAAATGTTTCTTTGAATAAGCCATTGGGAATGTATTATAGTCTAAAAGTGACAGCAAAATATTGGATAGAGTGGATGTGGAGAGGATGTTTCACTATTGCGAATGTCTAGGACTAGAGGTCATAGCCTCAGAATTGAAGGACATTCCTTTAGCAAGGAGATGATGAGGAATTTCTTTAGTCAGAGATTGGTGAATCTGGAATTCCTTGCCACAAAATGCTGTGGAGGCCAAGTCAGTGGATATTTTTAAGGCAGAGATAGATAGATTCTTGATTAGTACGGGTGTCAGGGGGAGAAGGCAGGAGAATGGGGTTAGGAGGGGGAGATAGATCAGCCATGATTGAATGACAGAGTAGACTTGATGGGCCGAATGGCATCATTCTGCTCCTATCACATGACATTATTTGGGTGCAAAACTTTTGTTAGACTCAAAAAGCTGGAGTAACTCAGTGGGACAGGCAATATCTCTGGAGAAAAGAAATGGGTGTCGTTTCGGGTCAAAACCCTTCTTCTGACCCGAAACGTCATCTATTCCTTCTCTTTAGAGATGATGCCTGTCCTGCTGAGTTGCTCCAGCTTTTTGTGTCTATCTTCGGTTTACACCAGCATTTGCAGTTCTTTCCTGTGCAAAACTTGTGTTTACTCTTTCAGTGCAAAAGAATGTTTTCTTGGCCCTATCTTGAAAGAAAAACCTGATGATTTGAAGAAGTACCTTGCATCTGAGAGAGAGAGGAGCTCTGAGAGGGAAGAGTCAGGGAGCTCTGACTGTAGTGAAACAACAGTGTGGAGGAGCATTGGAGGCGAGGAGAGAGGTCAGCAAAGGGTGTATAGTCATGAAATCATGGAGCACCAAGGATACATGAGAACACTGCAGAAGGATGACCTTGAACCACTAGTGCAGAGGAATAGTCTTGCAAGTGGTGAGCAGTGGCAGAGCTGTGAGAGAGGGTGCAGGGATAGTCATGAAAGAGGTGGCATTGAGAGAGATCAGAGAAACACTGGTGAAAGAAGAGACCTTGAGAACAGAGGTGAGATGAGGGAATGGAGAGCCGGTAGTGAGAGAGGAGAACAAAGAGGTTTCAGTGAAAGTGGGCTCCAGGGAGGCAGCAGCGAGAGAACCAAGTGGGCAGGCAGTAGCCAGAGAGTGGAGGGCACATGGGGAGTGGGCAATGAGAGGGGGGAGTGGAGGGGAGGAGTGAGTGAGAGGGGGGAGTGGGGACGAGGAAGTGGGAGAGGGGAGTCAAGGGGAGGGAGTGAGAGGGGGGTATGGAGGGGAGGGAGTGAGAGGAGAGGACGTGGGAGGGGGGTGTGGAGGGGAGGAAGTGGGAGAGGGGAGTGGTGGGGAGGGAGAGGGGAGTCGAGGGGAGGGAGTGAGAGGGGGGTGTGGAGGGGAGGAAGTGGGAGAGGGGAGTGGCGGGGAGGGAGAGGGGAGTCAATGGGAGGGAGTGAGAGGGGGGTGTGGAGGGGAGGGAGTGGGAGGGGGGTGTGGAGGGGAGGAAGTGGGAGAGGGGAGTGGCGGGGAGGAAGTGGGAGAGGGGAGTCAATGGGAGGGAGAGGGGAGTCGAGGGGAGGGAGTGAGAGGGGGGTGTGGAGGGGAGGGAGAGGGGAGGGGAGAGGAGGGAGTAGGAAGGGGGAGTGGGAAAGTGACAGTGAGAGGGGGGGTGAAGGAAGGCGTGAGAGCAGCGATAGGGAAAATGATGAAGTCACAGATTGGGAAAACTACCAAAGCTACATCTCTGAGGACATGGAGAAGCCCGAAGTGAACAATGTTGTAGAAATGAAATCAGAGAAGCTTCGAGAGGAAACACCAATTCCATTTTTGGAAAGTGACTCGGATCTTGAAGGTCTAATGGAAAAGTATGAATCGGACAATGACCAGGATGATCCAGAGAAGATGCAGTGTGGAGACAGACAGGGAACTGAAGTCGGTTCTGGTTCAGAAGTGGATCTACAGCAAGGATCTGTGAGTTCAGAAGTGGATCTACAGCAAGGATCTGTGAGTTCAGAAATGGATTTACAGCAAGGATCTGTGAAGGTAATAGATGCTGCCTTATTTTCTTAGTGACTTTTTGAGCTTCACTAGACAATGCAACTGAGTTTAAATTTTTGAGTGGGAAATGAAAGGTTGATTAGAACATACTGTGAGAAAGCAAGATCGGGCTCTTAAAGATAGCGGAGTCAGGGGATATGGGGAGAAGGCAGGAACGGGGTACTGATTGGGGATGATCAGACATGATCATATTGAATGGCGGTGCTGGCTCGAAGGGCCGAATGGCCTACTCCTGCACCTATTGTCATTGTCTATTGTCTATCTTATGTTCTCCAGAGATACTGCCTGACCCGTTGAGTTACTCCAGCACATTGTATCCTTTTGTGCATTAAACAGCATCTGCAGTTCTCTCTTTCTATCAATGATGTGTGTCGGTCCTCTTTACTTTGACCTGCTATTTATATTTCATGTTGATAATTTTTGCTTCTATTTCAACAATGGGATGTAAATCCATAATACTTTGTACATTGACTCGTCCAATAATGCAGATACGCATTATTGTGATGATTCTTAAATGGTTTAATGGTTATAGCTTAACTTCTTTGGGAGGGTATTTAAATATGAAAGGTATCAGTGAGTGTTTATATACATTGTCACCATGTCATGCTGTGTGGTGTGAACAGTACAACCGGCCTTTAGTGCAAAGTGCTCTGCAGCGGCAGCCACATCGTGCATACATTCATTACAGGGCTGCATTTTTACAGGTATCATTCTGACTGCTGGACATTTTCTTTGTTCCTAGAGCCACAGTGAGGAGGAGCCTGGACATGTAGTTTTCGTTGGTGACTTGGTGCCAGGCAGATGTACACATGCCTATTTAATCCACCTCGCTGAACTCTTCGGGAAGATTAGTAAAGTAGTGCTAATTAAAGGAAAGGGAGAGGTAAGCAACAGGACTGGCTGAAGTGAGAGAGTTAGAAAGAGCTCTTAAAGATAGCGGTGTCAAGGGATATGGGGAGAAGGCCGGAACGGGTTACTGATTGTGGATGATCAGCCATGATCACATTGAATGGCAGTGCTGGCTTGAAGGGCCAAATGGCCTACTCCTGTACCTATTATCTATTGAATTAAATCATAATATACATGAATTCACTATCTACATACCTGAAATAACATTTTAGTTAATAAAGAAGTGCAGCGCAAAAACAATGCTCCTTTTAGGCTTTCAGGAATATAGATAGGACCACAAGCTGGAGGTTTAAATATAAGGGGTCGGCCATTTAGGACTGAGATGAGGAAAAACTGTGGAATTCTCTGCCACATAAGGCAGTGGAGACCAATTCACTGGATGTATTCAAGAGAGAGTTAGATTTAGCTCTTAGGGCTAATGGAATCAAGGGATATGGGGAAAAGGCTGGAACGGGGTACTGATTTTGGATGATCAGCCATGATCATATTGAATGGTGGTGCTGGCTCGAGGGGCCGAATGGCCTACTCCTGCACATATTTTCTGTGTTTCTATGTTTACCACCTGATATCTGAACAATTGAAGTCACATAGCAACCCCCATTTTATTGAATCAGGAGGCAAATCATGTCTACTTATGAAATCTCACTGATTTAAATAAAGTTTACCCTAGTGACTTGGGCAATCAGTTTTATTTCAAATAATTTCACAGTAATAAAGGGCACAACAGGTTTACTTGTGGTGTCCAGAATTTGTTCACCCAAACTAAGAATGGGGGATTCTCACCATGGCGGGTCATATGTTGATAGGTTGGCTTGCACCAATTAATCAGGTTCCAATCTCCCGGCTTAGCTGGTGAACACATTAAGTTGCTTCATTTAAAACCCTTCAGTGGAGGAGCTGGGAAACAATAAGAATAACATTCTTTGGAAACGCCTGCCTTCATCCAGTCAGTTTTGAAACTGGCATGGAGCCAGTCCAGAGTTAATGAATAAGATGATTTAGAATTTCCCGAGAGCTGATTTGGTTTTGAAACTTGAAATAAATTGTCTACACACCTAATGTATTCCGTCCATATCATCTACGTGTCAGTGTTCATCTTATTAACCCACTGTCTAAACACGGTAGACACTGGTACAGTGTAGTTCCATTTACAGTGGCTTGCAAAAGTATTCATACCCCTTGAACTTTTCCACATTTTGTCACGTTACAACCACAAACGTAAATGTATTTTATTCGGATTTTATGTGATAGACCAACACAAAGTGGTGCATAATTGTGAAGTGGAAGGAAAATGATACTTTTTTTTTCAAATTTTTTTACAAATAAAAAACTGAAAAGTGTCGCGTGCAAAAGTATTCAGCCTCCTTTACTCTGATACCCCTAAATAAAATCCAGTGCAACCAATTGCCTTCAGAAGTCACCTAATTAGTAAATAGAGTCCACTTGTGTGTAATCTAATCTCAGTATAAATACAGCTGTTCTGTGAAGGCCTCAGAGGTTTGTTAGAGAACATTAGTGAACAAACAGCATCATGAAGCCCAAGGAACACACCAGACAGGTCAGGGATAAAGTTGTGGAGAAGTTTAAAGCAGGGTTAGGTTATAAACAAATATCCCAAGCTTTGAACATCTCACGGAGCACTGTTCAATCCATCATCCGAAAATGGAAAGAGTATGGCACAACTGCAAACATAGAAACATAGAAACATAGAAATTAGGTGCAGGAGTAGGCCATTCGGCCCTTCGAGCCTGCACCGCCATTCAATATGATCATGGCTGATCATCCAACTCAGTATCCCGTACCTGCCTTCTCTCCATACCCTCTGATCCCTTTAGCCTCAAGGGCCACATCTAACTCCCTCTTAAATATAGCCAATGAACTGGCCTCGACTACCCTCTGTGGCAGAGAGTTCCAGAGATTCACCACTCTCTGTGTGAAAAAAGTTCTTTTCATCTCGGTTTTAAAGGATTTCCCCCTTATCCTTGTCCTGGACCTCCCCAACATCGGGAGCAATCTTCCTGCATCTAGCCTGTCCAACCCCTTAAGAATTTTGTAAGTTTCTATAAGATCCCCTCTCAATCTCCTAAATTCTAGAGAGTATAAACCAAGTCTATCCAGTCTTTCTTCATAAGACAGTCCTGACATCCCAGGAATCAGTCTGGTGAACCTTCTCTGCACTCCCTCTATGGCAATAATGTCCTTCCTCAGATTTGGAGACCAAAACTGTACGCAATACTCCAGGTGTGGTCTCACCAAGACCCTGTACAACTGCAGTAGAACCTCCCTGCTCCTATACTCAAATCCTTTTGCTATGAAAGCTAACATACCATTCGCTTTCTTCACTGCCTGCTGCACCTGCATGCCTACTTTCAATGACTGGTGTACCATGACACCCAGGTCTCGCTGCATCTCCCCTTTTCCTAGTCGGTCACCATTTAGATAATAGTCTGCTTTCCTGTTTTTGCCACCAAAATTGATAACCTCACATTTATCCACATTATACTGCATCTGCCAAACATTTGCCCACTCACCCAGCCTATCCAAGTCACCTTGCAGTCTCCTAGCATCCTCCTCACAGTTAACACTGCCCCCCAGCTTAGTGTCATCCGCAAACTTGGAGATATTGCCTTCAATTCCCTCATCCAGTTCATTAATATATATTGTAAATAGCTGGGGTCCCAGCACTGAGCCTTGCGGTACCCCACTAGTCACTGCCTGCCATTGTGAAAAGGACCCGTTTACTCCTACTCTTTGCTTCCTGTTTGCCAGCCAGTTCTCTATCCACATCAATACTGAACCCCCAATGCCATGTGCTTTAAGTTTGTATACTAATCTCTTATGTGGGACCTTGTCGAAAGCCTTCTGGAAGTCCAGATACACCACATCCACTGGTTCTCCCCTATCCACGCTACTAGTTACATCCTCGAAAAATTCTATAAGATTCGTCAGACATGATTTACCTTTCGTAAATCCATGCTGACTTTGTCCAATGATTTCACCACTTTCCAAATGTGCTGCTATCCCATCTTTAATAACTGACTCTAGCAGTTTCCCCACTACCGATGTTAGACTAACTGGTCTGTAATTCCCCGTTTTCTCTCTCCCTCCCTTCTTAAAAAGTGGGGTTACGTTTGCTACCCGCCAATCCTCAGGAACTACTCCAGAATCTAAAGAGTTTTGAAAGATTATTACTAATGCATCCACTATTTCTGGAGCTACTTCCTTAAGTACTCTGGGATGCAGCCTATCTGGCCCTGGTGATTTATCGGCCTTTAATCCATTCAATTTACCCAAAACCACTTCCCGACTAACCTGGATTTCACTCAATTCCTCCAACTCCTTTGACCCGCGGTCCCCTGCTATTTCCGGCAGATTATTTATGTCTTCCTTAGTGAAGACGGAACCAAAGTAGTTATTCAATTGGTCCGCCATATCCTTGTTCCCCAGGATCAACTCACCTGTTTCTGACTGCAAGGGACCTACATTTGTTTTAACTAATCTCTTTCTTTTTACATATCTATAAAAACTTTTGCAGTCAGTTTTTATGTTCCCTGCCAGTTTTCTTTCATAATCTATTTTTCCTTTCCTAATTAAGCCCTTTGTCCTCCTCTGCTGGTCTCTGAATTTCTCCCAGTCCTCCGGTATGCTGCTTTTTCTGGCTAATTTGTACGCATCATCCTTCGCTTTGATATCATCCCTGATTTCCCTTGTTATCCACGGATGCACTACCTTCCCTGATTTATTCTTTTGCCAAACTGGGATGAACACTTTTTGTAGTTCATCCATGCAGTCTTTAAATGTCTTCCATTGCATGTCCACCGTCAACCCTTTTAGAATTAATTGCCAGTCAATCTTGGCCAATTCACGTCTCATACCCTCAAAGTTACCTTTCTTTAAGTTCAGAACCATTGTTTCTGAATTAACAATGTCACTCTCCATCCTAATGAAGAACTCAACCATATTATGGTCACTCTTGCCCAAGGGGGCAAGTACAACAAGACTGCTAACTAACCCTTCCTCATTACTCAATACCCAGTCTAAAATAGCCTGCTCTCTCGTTGGTTCCTCTACATGTTGGTTTAGATAACTATCCCGCATACATTCCAAGAAATCCTCTTCCACAGCACCCATGCCAATTTGATTCACCCAATCTATATGTAGATTGAAGTCACCCATTATAACTGTTTTGCCTTTGTCGCACGCATTTCTAATTTCCTGTTTGATACCATCTCCAACTTCACTACTGCTGTTAGGTGGCCTGTACACAACACCCACCAGCGTTTTCTGCCCCTTAGTGTTTCGTAGCTCTACCCATACCGATTCCACATCCTTGAACCTAATGTCCTTCCTTTCCATTGCGTTAATCTCCTCTCTAATCAGCAACGCTACGCCACCTCCTTTTCCTTTCTCTCTATCCCTCCTGAATATTGAATATCCCTGGATGTTCAGCTCCCAGCCTTGGTCACCCTGGAGCCATGTCTCCGTGATCCCAACTATATCATAGTCATTAATAGCTATCTGCACATTCAACTCATCCACCTTATTACGAATGCTCCTTGCATTGAGACACAAAGCCTTCAGGCCTGTTTTTACAACACTCTTACCCCTTATACAATTATGTTGAAAAGTGGCCCTTTTTGATTTTTGCCCTTGTTTTGTCTGCCTGCCACTTTTACTTTTCACCTTGCTACCTATTGCTTCTACCCTCATTTTACACCCCTCTGTCTCTACGCTCACACATTTAAGAAACCCTTTCCCTTTAACTCCATCCTCCACTATCCCATTCGACACCCCACCCCCCTTATTCAGTTTAAAACCACCCGTGTAGCAGTGGCAAACCTGCCTGCCAGAATGCTGGTCCCACACCTGTTAAGATGCAATCCGTCCCTTTTGTACAGTTCCCCCTTACCCCAAAACAGATCCCAGTGATCTAAGAATCTAAATCCCTGCCCCGTGCACCAGTTCCTCAGCCACACGTTCAGGTCCCGTATCTCCCTGTTCCTGCTCTCGCCAGCACAAGGAACTGGAAGCAAACCGGAGATAACAACCCTGGAGGTCCTGCTTTTCAGCATTTTTCCGAGCTCTCTAAAGTCACACTGCAGAATATTCATCCCCTTCTTTCCGACATCGTTTGTGCCGACATGCACTACCACTTCCGGATGTTCACCTTCGCCCTTGAGGATTTTCTGCACTCTGTCCGTGACATCCTGGATCCTGGCACCAGGAAGGCAGCACACCATCCTCGCATCCCGTCTGTTGCCACAGAAACCCCTGTCCGTACCTCTCACAATGGAGTCTCCCACTACAATGGCGTTGCCTGCCTTAGGCCTTTTTGGTTTTGGCTCAACAGCCCTATTCGCATCGCAAGCCAGTCCGCCGCTCAGTGTAAACACGTCTTCTGTCCCAACAGCTTCTAAGTCGGTGAACCTGTTCACAAGAGGTACAACACCCGGGGACGTTGGCATTCCATGCTTCCCTCCCTTTCTCACCGTCTCCCACCTTCTCTCTTCCAGTACCTTAGGTGTAACAATCGTACTGTAGGACTTGTCGAGGAACGACTCCGTTTCTCGGACGATCCGGAGGTCATCCACTTGCTTCTCCAGTTCCCCAACACGGCCCTTCAGGAGCTCTACCTGGATGCACTTCTCGCATTTGTAGCAGCCAGAGGCACCAGCGGTGTCCTTGACCTCCCACATACTGCAAGCATCACACTGAATCAGCTTGCCTGACATCTCCTTCTTTCGTCTCTACCTCTCAAACGTATTGCGTGGTCTCCTCTCCTAAGACTCTCGAGCCAAAGACTCACACTTTACTCACAGGGCACTTCCCTCACAAGGCCGCTCACTCACTGCCGCTCACTAAGAGCCGTCTTGCTTATATTGACGGATAAATTGCCTGATTTACCAATTTACAAACAAAATTCCTCAGTTTTCAACTGTTTTCCCGGCACTGACTCACTTCTCTCCTCCCACTCGGGCTAGAGCCAATCAGTCGTATCTCTTGCTAATCTCCTGCTGCTGTTGCTCCCAAATCTACAGCAGTTGCTCCCAAACCTACCAAGACATGGCCGTGCACCTAAACTGACAGGCCGGGCAAGGAGAGCATTGATCAGAGAAGCAGCCAAGAGGCCCATGGTAACTCTGGAGGAGCTGCAGAGATCCACAGCTCAGGTGGGAGAATCTGTCCACAGGACAACTATTAGTCGTGCACTCCACAAATCGGGCCTTTATGGAAGAGTGGCAAGAAGAAAGCCATTGTTGAAAAAAAGCCATAAGAAGTCCCGTTTGCAGTTTGCCACAAGCCATGTGGGGGACACAGCAAACATGTGGAGGAAGGTGCTCTGGTCAGTTGAGACCAAAATTGAAGTTTTTGGCCTAAATGCAAAACGCTATGTGTGGCGGAAACCTAACACTGCACATCACCCTGAACACACCATCCCCACTGTGAAACATGGTGGTGGCAGCATCATGCTGTGGGGATGCTTTTCTTCAGCAAGGACAGGGAAGCTGGTCAGAGTTGATGGGAAGATGGATGGAGCCAAATACAGGGGAATCTTGGAAGAAAACCTGTTAGAGTCTGCAAAAGACTTGAGACTGGGGCGGAGGTTCACCTTCCGGCAGGACAACGACCCTAAACATACAGCCAGAGCTACAATGGAATGGTTTAGATCAAAGCATATTCATGTGTTCGAATGGCCCAGTCAAAGTTCAGACCTAAATCCAATTGAGAATCTCTGGCAAGACTTGAAAATTGCTGTTCACAGACGCTCTCCATCCAATCTGACTGAGCTTGAGCTATTTTGCAAAGAATGGGCAAAAATGTCAGTCTCTAGATGTGCAAAGCTGGTAGAGACATACCCCAAAAGACTTGCAGCTGTAATTGCAGCGAAAGGTGGTTCTACAAAGTATTGACTCAGGGGGGCTGAATACTTTTGCACGTGACACTTTTCAGTTTTTTATTTGTAAAAAAATTTGAAAACCATGTATCATTTTCCTTCCACTTCACAAGTATGCACCACTTTGTGTTGGTCTATCACATAAAATCCCAATAAAATACATTTACGTTTGTGGTTGTAACGTGACAAAATGTGGAAAAGTTCAAGGGGTATGAAAACTTTTGCAAGCCACTGTATGTACTTTAATTACCTTCAGTTTTGTTACTTGTATTTGGTGATGTAAGATATTAAAAAACGTTGGCATTTTCCATATATTTACCTATATGTAATGTGATATGCTTCAAGGGATTTGTGGAGATGTGCAACAGTGCAGACGCCCAAGCCATGGTCAGGTTTTTCAAAGCAAAACCACCTGTTATTCATGGAAATATCCTCAGAGTGGAGTTGAGCCAGAAGTATAAGAAGTTGTGCTTCAAGGTACGTTACAAACTTGCAGTACAGTCAATATTTGCATCAAGAATTATATAAAACTCTCTTCATATGTGACATTAATAATAGAGAAAAAGTAGATCACCCATTGATGTGAACTGAAAATATTTATTAGAAGATTGAAGATTAGGAGTGAGTGTGTAAAACTAGTGATCAATTTCGGTGGGCGGCGTGACTCTCGTCAGCAGCGGCCTCTGCAGTCCGTCTGTCTTTTTATTATTTTTGTCTCGTTTCTATGTAGTTTTTATTTATTTTTTTGTCGGGGTATGTGTGTGGGGGGTGGGGGGGGGGAACCTTAAAATCTTTCCCCTGCACGGGAGACCCAACCTTTTCTTTGTCGGGTCTCCGTTGTCGTTGGGGCTGGGCAACGTGGAGCGGCCTCCAGCAGGAACGACCTGGGGCTCCAGTTGCGGAGCTGCGGACTACTCACCGTCACGTGGCTGGCCGAGTCCGGAGCGGGTGGAGCTGTGGTGGAGCGCTGCTGCGACCCGACCCCCGGAGATTCGGAGGCTACAACCGCGGGTCTGGCGGACGGCAACACTGGTGGGAGACCGCTTTTCGGGGCTTCCGCAGCGGCGACTTCTCCCGCCCGAGTTGCGGGGTTGAAGAGCACCTGGAGCGGGGCTTTACATCACCGCCCCGCGCGGTTTGGAATGGCCGCGGGACTTTGCGAGCGCACGCCGGGGCTCTGACACCAAGACCCGGTGCGCGACCTTGCATTACCCGCCGTGGCTTTAATGGCCGCGGGATAATCACCATCGCCCGCCGGGGGCTTTGACTTTGACTCTGACATCGGGGGTGGGGAGTGCAGTGGAGAGATACGTTTTTTTTGCCTTCCATCACAGCGCTGTGATGGATGTATGTGTAAATTGTGTTGTGTCTCGGGTCTTTTTCGTTTTGTAATGTATGGCTGCAGAAACGACATTTCGTTTGGACCTCAACGGGGTCCAAATGACAAATAAATTGTATTGTATTGTATTGTATTGTAGATGTAAATCTAGTGATGTGAAAATGGCTCGCAGTCCTGGGATTTGGTTAAAGAAATAATAATGTTGAAGATGATCAGATCTTGGTGGCCAGGTCACCTGGTTTGATGTCAAGTAAGGTTCGTTAAGAGGAAAAAATGTTTCTATTGTTACCCTTACATAAACAAAGAACTTTGTTAATGCAGCTCCATGGAATAAACCCAGAGCACTAGAGGTAACCCGAAACGTCACCCATTCCTTCTCTCCAGAGATGCTGCCTGTCCCGCTGAGTTGCTCTATCAGCAAGTATAATGAGATATGCTAGAGCAGCTCTTTGCACCTCAGTGTTATGGAATGGTTACAATCAGGAGACTGTGATACTCATTCCCACTATACTGCAAGTTATGCAAGGAGGGGTGGGATGTTTTTGTTGTAAATAGGATCCACTGGCTTGCATCTAGCAGCCAGAACTGATATTCAATGGAGAAGCCAGCCAATGTAATGACAAAGATGGTAACGAGAAAGTTGTCCTTCACCGTGGAGGAGCTGAATGCCCCCTCTGCACTCCATCAAACTTGGATTTTCTTCCCCGATCGCCATCATTCTTCAAATTCAACCCTAATCCCAGGAATTGACACTTTGAAAATGTGGCTACAATATTCATGTCATTGGTTAACATTTCTTTTGTTTCAATGATAAGGAGAGAGGCCAAGGTTGATGTTGTCTTTCCTCGAAGGCATAAATGAACCTTTAATCGATTGACAGGGTAAATGGAATGTTGGCATTCAGCTTGCAGCAGAAGCTTAATTATAGCCTGAGGTTTTGGGAAACTGAAATAGGCCAAGAAAGGAACAGGTTTTATTATCTAGAACCCTGTAATATGATCTGGTGAGACTGAAAAATAACAAGATGGGAGGTAAAGATTACTTGTGGCATTGAGACAACCATTCCTTATCATGATCATATTGAATGGCGGTGCTGGCTCGAAGGGCTGAATGGCCTACTCCTGCACCTATTGTCTATGTCTAGAAGTATCAAATGTTAAGGTAAATGGAAAGTCAATACAACATAGTGAATGGTTGACAATAACATTTTTATTGATTATCATTTCAGTTGCCATACTCAAACCGCAATCGTGGCATCGTGCACCGATTTGGGAAGTTTGGAGCTTCTGAAAATGTGTCTGACCCAAAAGACATTTTAATATCAACAACTTTAGCTGAGCTTCGGGCTAAACATTCAGCACAGCTTCTGAAGTGGGCCAATGTGCCACTTGAGGGCAATATGCCCACAAAAGACAAGAGGTGGAGCCCACAGACATATGAAGGAAAAGAACTTGAGTGCTTTCGATTCTTACCATATGCTTTCAAAGTTCCAATGTTAGAAACTCACCGACAGTATTTGCAAAGTATTGCTGGGTCTCCTGATATGTATGAGATCGATACACCAAAGATAGACGATGCATTTATTCAACTCCTGGTGGGTAAGAAAGTTATAAGTTCTCATGATGACTTGGACAAGCAGTTGGGTGAACCAGAGAGAGTGTTATGTAAGGCACAGTCAAAAGTAGCGGAAATTGTACATCCAGTTGTACTAGCCATACAGAAGTATGAATTAGATGAATTGTCTGGAGAATTAGATTCTCTCACTAAAGAACAGTTGATAGAAAGACTGCAGTCGACAATAATTTCATGTCATCAATCAATTCTAAATGCTGGACAGACTCACTGCTGGTTAACTGACCTTCAGACAGAGAATTTGTTGCAGTTATTCAAATTCGGCCACATGTCTGTAAAACCACAAGACTATCCAAATGTGACATCGTCTGATCTACTGGGTACTGAACTCGCAGAACAAATACTAAAGAAAGGTGAGGTTGTGAGGCGTAAGACCGCTCTTCCACCAATGAAGAAAAAAACACCCATCAATGTCTTCAAGAAGAAAAAAGTTACCCCAAAACAGTGGAGGGGGTCACATCCATACTATTGGAGTTTAAAGCCATTCAGAGGCCGTGGTAAGTCACTTCTGTTTGTAGGGGAAGATCAAAAAGGGACAAGTTCACTGGGAGGAAAGCGGCTTTTATTTACGGATGCACCTTTCCAAAATCTCTACATTTGTTCTGGTCTTTTAACTGCAGTAATTCTTGGCCGTACCCCAACTATTTTGTTTAAATCTCTATTTGTTGCATTTGTACATTTAACTCAATCCCACAATATTCAGCCCTCGATCTGATCTTGCCCAAAGGTGCACTAAATCTTGCCAGAGCGACGCTTTGGGATGTCAAACCAGGGCAGGACTTGCACAGTAAATGGTAGAACCCTGAAGCATGTTGGAGAACAGAGAGATCTGAAAGTACAGGTGCATGTTCCCTGAAAGTGGCCATTCAGATGAAGGTATTTGGCACGGGTATTGCGTATAAAAGTTGGGATTTCATGCGGTTGTACGTCATTGGTGAGATCACACTTGGAATATTGTGTGCCGTTCTGATCACCCAGCTACAGGAAGGATTTCCATGTTGGAAAAGGTGCAGAAGAGACTCACTAAGGTGGTACCAGGACTTGTGATCTTGAGTTATAGGCTGAGACCTTTCCCTTTGGAACGTTAGAGGCTGAATGGTTACCTTATTAAAGTGTATAAGATCATGAGGGCCATAGATAAAGTGAATGCTCACTGTCTTTTTTCCAGCGTAGAGGATTATACAACAAGAGGGGAGATTTACAAGGCACCTCAGGGATAACTTCTTCACTCGGACGGTAGTCTGCATTTGGAAAGAGCTGCGAGAGGCTGTAGAAGTACCTTTATATATTTACACCTTTCACAAAACATTTGAGTAGCACAGTGTTGTGGCAGTGGAGTTGCTGCCTTACAGCGCTAGAGACCTGGGTTCTATCTGGTGCTGTCTGTAAGGAGTTTGTACGTTTAACATGTGAAATTGATCTGAAACCTGCTTCTCACTCTAGGAGTATTTGTCCATTGCGATGAACCACTGATAGTATGACCTGGTGTAGGGTGCGGAGCTGATTTCTTCCATTGTTGAGTTCATGAGTGAGAATCAAAGCATGGTTGAAAAAGTTCACTTTAAAGATAGACAAAGTACAAATTCTTAAGACCATACAAAGCTTTTATTTAACATCTGACGGGTGTGGATCTAGAGACCCAGAGGCAACACTTTTACATCTGAATACTCCAGCAACACACACACAGAAATACCAGAAAACTGGGGTTAATATACCTTCAGACTTAATACCAATTGCATGAGGTAATGTACCAGGAACCATCAGCCACCTCCAAATATGGAGTTGTTTTTCACTCTTTGCCAAAAGTCAGTCATCCCAATGGCATCCTCTGGCCCCTTCTTATCTGATTAACCTGTTCAACTTACATTAAAAAACTTGTGAGAGCTGTAAACTATTCAACTTACGTTAAAAAAAAACCTTGTCATTATGATTTTGGCCAAATTCCATCATGCAATACAATTGGCTTTTTACAACAGGAAAACTTAAATATGACAACAATCGATTAATAACTAACTCTTTCATGGTCACAACGTTCCAAACTTCTGAGAGTGATTATTAGGGGTGATGAAGATTGTCAATCTGGCTCTTGGGCAGAAGTTGCAGAAGGTTACGCAGCAAAACAGTGGTGTGATCTTCAATCTGGAGAATACAAGTCAAAGTTTGGCATCAGGAAATGACCATGAAGATGTTACTGTGTACATTAAATGTCTTGCCCTTTAAAACCCTGTAACATGGCAAAGGGGTGCAATCTCAATCTAGCCACGTGAACAAACCTTATAACAATAATAATATCTTTTATTGTCAGCTTTATAACAACTTTATAGAAAGTCTGATGAACACATAGACCAGTCTGCATGGGGAACTACAGGACAGTTAATGTAACAACAGTTTGGTGAAAAATATTACGGGAGGAGGCTGACCAAATAGTTTGCACAATCTTATTTCATATTTTCTTACGTAGCAAAGCTCATCTCATCATTTGTTAGTAAAAATTATTTCTAACATAAATCAACTACTTGCCATCCTCAATATTTTGCAATGCCACAAGAAACATGACAAATTGCTATTTTGATGCTATACTTGACTTGTTGTCTGTCCACTGTGGTCTACGTATTGCCCCTTCATGACATCTCTGCTATTTGTGGAGAATTTAGCTCAATGTCAGTGTTTAAGCCAGAACTACCTTTTAGCAAAAATAATAAGAACAATCAGTATTAGAAAGATATCTGGCAAATAATAATTATGTCAAGATATCAGGCAAGAAAATGTGAAGTAGCAAAATCTGGCTTTGAAAAGTGATTTAACTAAGAGGCTCAGGTGAAGGCGACTCTTAACGTGTCCCACATTATTGCATGAAGGGGGAGAGGTTTTGATGAGGGTGGTGCTTTCTTTGTTGCTTGATCTTGTTGCTGACAATCAGATACAAGCTAGGGGAGAGATGATTTCCTATTGAAGATGAATGAACATTCTTATTGCGTTAGTAAACATGTACCACCAATTATACACCTCCCGCCCGATCTCAGCAAAAGGGCATCCGAGAGAATTTATAATGAACTTTATGTGGATGCAAGCTTCTAATCAGCAGTTCAGAGGCACCTTTAAACAGGCAAACCCTGCATTGCGGGGTGGAGAATGGTCTTCCTAGAAACCGGTTCATATGAGCACGCAACAAAAGCTTTTCACTGTGCCTCGGTACAGATGACAATAAACTAAACTATTGTGATTTTTCATTATGCAAAGTAAAATCATCTACACATGCAGCAAGAAATGTGATCTGAAAAAACAACTTTTTTAAATTTACTTATTTCTTCCACATAACTTTTATAAAAGAGAATTTTTATTCCCTGTCCCAGATTTGTTGGTAGTGAGTTGTGAATTCTGTAAGGACAAATTCCCATTCCCTGATCTGATGTAATAAGGTATTGGATCACAACTGTTGCCAAGTGTTAAACTCTTTGTTGCTGATGCCTATTTATAATATTCCTAATTGCTCTGTTGCAGGAGGACCATTTAAAGGACATGTTCGAGGACACCCAATGTTTTAGGACCGAAAAATCTTAAAACCAACAAGAATGAAAATGAAGAAAGACACAGAGTGCTGGAGTAACTCAGCGGGACAGCCAGCATCTCTGGAGAGAAGGAATGGGTGACGTTTCAGACTGCATCAGTCTGAAGAAGGATCTCGTCCAGAAATGTCACCCATTCCTTCTCTCCAGAGATGATGCCGGTCCCGTTGAGTTACTCCAGCATTTTGTGTCTATCTTTTAATTTAAACCAGCACCTGCAGTTCCTTCCTACACAAGAATGAAAATGAAGTTGACTGGACTGACAACTGTGTGGTTATTTTAGAACAGTTTGTCAGATGAATAAACTCTATGTAAAAATATTTTTTTAATGTTTTTCTTCGATTTTTTGTTACTGAATTAGGAATTTTATATTTTCCGTTCTTCAGTCAAAATGATGGGTTAATGCTGAATTCTGCACATATTTTGTTCGAGCCCCCACTCCCTCGTCTCTACTCCAACCAGGAAGGCCATAAAGCCCTCTGTTTCTTCCTCGACCACAGAACCATCCAATTTCCCTCTACTAGCACTCTACCCTGCCTAGAGGAGCTGGTCCTCACCCTTAACAACTTCTCCTTCATCTGCAGGCACTTCCTCCAACTCCAAGGTGTAGCTATGGACACTCGCATGGGCCCCAGCTATGCCTGCCTCTTTGTAGGGTACGTTGAACAATCCTTGTTCCAGGCGTACACTGGTCCTATCCCTGAACTCTATCTCCGTCACATTGATGACCATGGGTGGAAATCCTGGGGGGGGGGGGGTGGACACGTCCCCCCCGTGCTTTGAGAGGTATGGGGACAATCCCCCCCATGTTTTGTAATCCTGACTTTATCAGACACTTTCTAAGGGCTGAACCGGCCCTTTCAGCGCCCGGCGCGGCTTAAAATCAAACTGCTGCATCGAGGCTCCCGATGTTGAAGCCCCCGTCGGCCCATGAAAGGCCCCGTGAACGGGCCGATTCAGGCCCCATGATTCGGGGCGGTCACCAACCAGGTCAGCTTCCGACGTTACCGTCCACAGGGCCCACGGCTGAAGCCTCGTGTGTGCGCGCGCGCGCGCGGCCGCCAAGAAATTGTGTGTCCCCTCCCCCCCCATGTTTTGATAGCGATTTCCATGCCTGTTGACGACTGCATCGGTGCTACCTCCTGCACCCAAGCAGAACTCATGGACTTCATCAACTTCACTACCAATTTCCATCCTGCACTCAATTTAGGACCATTTTCTCAAGAGCGGAACTCGCTATCAAAACATAGAGGGGACAGGGGACACAATTTTTTTGGCGGCCGCGCACGCATGCGCACACTCACACATAAACGCGCGCGAGGCTTCGGAGGCTCAATCCAGCGCTAAATGCAGTTCCACACTGCCTGTCTCAGGTTAAATACAGCCCTGTCTGGACTGATGGGACACTGGCGCTGCTTCTCTGCGCTGGCCATATTTCCCGCAAACCCAGGCAGGTTCACCTGGCGGGACAGGCAGAGTTGAGCTGGGTTTAGTGCTGTTTCTCTGTGCTGGCTGTGGGCCTGGGGGTACAGACTCCCGACCTCTCTGGCCACCCGTGGGGGAGGGTACTCGGGACAGCGCCGGAGACCCGGCCGGGATCGATCCTGCCTGTGGATGAGGCGCAGGTCAGTGCCACGTCTCCCTCCTATTACCGCGCTCTATCCTCAGTCCCCCCCCCACTCCTCCCTCCTCCAATCATCGCGCCCTCCATCATCAGTCCTACCCCCACTGTCGCGGAAAGCGGAGATTTTAAATACGGATCACAAAAACTTGGGGGGACGTCCCCCACCTCTCGTGTCCCCTCTGCCCCCCCCCCCCGGGTTTTCCGCCCCTGCATTTCCTACACCTCCCTCCCCATTTTTTGATCTCACCGTCTCCATCACAGGAAATGGTCTATCGACTGACATCTATTACAAACCCACTGACTTCTCAACTATCTCGACAATATTTCTTCCCACCTTGCTTCCTGCAAAGACACTATGCCCTACACCCAATTCCTCCATCTACACTGCATCTACATCCAAGATGAGGTGTTCCAAATCAGGACATCCGAGATGTCCTCATTCTTTAGTGAACGGCGGTTCCCCTTCTCCATCATAGATGAGGCCCTCACTCGTGTGTCCTCGGTACCCCGCAGCTCCGCCCTTGCTCCCCCTTCCCCTAGTCGCAACAGAGACAGTCCCCTTAGTCCTTACCTAAGGAGGATGCTAGGAGGCTGCAAGGTGAGTGGGCAAATGCATGGCAGATGCAGTATAATGTGGATAAATGTGGTTATCCACTTTGGTGGCAAAAACAGGAAAGTAGACTATTATCTGAATGGTGGTCAATTAGGAAAAGGGGAGATGCAACGAGACCTGGGTGTCATGGTACACCAGTCATTGAAAGTAGGCATGCAGGTGCAGCAGGCAGTGAAGAAAGTGAATGGTATGTTAGCATTCATAGCAAAAGGATTTGAGTATAAGAGCAGGGAGGTTCTACTGCAGTTGTACAGGGTCTTGGTGAGACTACACCTGGAGTATTGCGTACAGTTTTGGTCTCCCAATCTGAGGAAAGACATTCTTGCCATAGAGGGGAGTACAGAGAAGGTTCACCAGACTGATTCCTGGGATGGCAGGACTTTCATATGTAGAAAGACTGGATAGACTCGGCTTGTACTCGCTAGAATTTAGAAGATTGAGGGGGGATCTTATAGTAACTTACAAAATTCTTAAGGGGTTGGACAGGCTAGATGCAGGAAGATTGTTCCCGATGTTGGGGAAGTCCAGAACAAGGGGTCACAGTTTAAGGATAAGGGGAAGTCTTTTAGGACAGAGATGAGTAAATCATTTTTTACACAGAGAGTGGTGAATCTGTGGAATTCTCTGCCACAGAAGGTAGTTGAGGCCAGTTCATTGGCTATATTTAAGAGGGAGTTAGATGTGGCCCTTGTGGCTAAAGGGATCAGGTGGTATGGAGAGAAGGCAGGTACAGGATACTGAGTTGGATGATCAGCCATGATCATATTGAATGGCGGTGCAGGCTCGAAGGGCCGAATGGCCTACTCCTGCACCTATTTTCTATGTTTCTACCTTTCACCCCATCAGCTGTGGAATACAACACACAATCCTTCGAAATTTCCGCCACCTCCAACGGATCCGCCACCTCCACTAGTCACATTTTCCCATCTCCACCACTTTCCGCCTTCCGCAGAAACCATTCCCTCCGCAACTCCCTCTGCAACTGCAGAAGATGCTACACCTGTCCCTATACCTCCTCCCTCGACTCTGTCCAGACCTTTCAGGTTAGGTAGAGGTTCACTTGCACCTCCTCCAACATCATCCACTGTATCCGCTGTTCAAGATGTGGACTCTTATACATTGGTGAGACCAAACGTAGACTGGGCGATCGTTTCACAGAACACCTTCACTCAGTCCGTCTGAACCTACCTGATCTCCTGGTTGCCGGACACTTTAATTCTCCTTCCCATTCCCACACTGACCTTTCTGTCCTCGATCTCCTTCATTGTCAGAGTGAGGCTAAACACAAATTGGGGGAACAGCATCATATTTCACTTGGGCAGCTTACAGCCCCAGTGGTATGAATATTGATTTAGCTCACTTCAGGTAGCTCCGGCATTCCATCTCTATCTATCCCTCCCCCACCCAAGTCACACCAGCTTCTTGTTTTCAACAATGAACAATGGCTAACAATGGCCTGTGTCCTTTATCATTGTTCCTTTTTGCATATCTTTTATTCATTGTTCTATATCTCTCGTTTCCCTAATCCATAATCAGTCTGAAGAAGGGTCTCGACCAGAAACATCACCCATTCCTTCTTTCCAGAGATGCTGTCTGTCCTGCTGAGTTACTCCAGCTTTTTGTGTCTTTGGTTTAAACCAGCATCTGCAGTTCCTTCCTGCATGATATGGATTGAAAAGTCACTTCATGGAAGAAAGCAGAGGGTGATGATGGAAGATTGTTTCTCGGACTGGAGGCCTGTGACTAGTGGTGTGCCGCAGACTTTGGTGAATGAATGAACAAATGAATAAGTTTATTGGCCAAGTATTCACATACAAGGAATTTGCTGGTGGGCCCATTGCTGTTTGTCATCCAAATTATTGATGTATATGTATGTACGTAGAGAATGTATATGGCATGATTAGCATGCTTGCAGATGACACAAAAGTGGGTGATATTGTAGATTGTGAAGATGGTTATCAAAAATTGCAGCAGGTTCTTGATGGGTGGGCTGAGGAATGGTTGATGGAATTTAATAGAGAAATGCGAGGTGTTGCATTTTGGGAAGTTTTAAATGGGCAAGACCTATGTGAATGGTCAGGCTCTGGGCAGTGTTGTAGAGCAGAGCATCTAGGAGCAGAGGTAAATAGTGGTGTCAGGTAGATATGGTGGTCACATTGGCCTTCATTAGTCAGAGGATGTTACCCCAGCTTTTTGTGTCGATCTTCAGATTAAACCAGCATATGCAGTTCCTTCCTACATATTGAGTATAGATGTTGGGAGGTCATGTTGCAGTTGTATATGATATTGATGAGGCCACATTTAGATTATTGTATTCATATGTTGTCAAGTTGGAAAGGCTGCAAAGATTTACGAGGATATTGCCAAAACTCAAGGGTCTGAGCTATAGGAAGAGGTTGAGCAGGCTAGGACTTTATTCCATGGAGCGCAGAAGGATGAAAGATGATCTTATAGAGGTGTACAAAATTCAAGTCAAGTGAGTTTATTGTCATGTGTCCCTGATAGGACAATGAAATTCTTGCTTTGCTTGAGCACAACAGAACATAGTAGGCATTGACTACAAGGCATTCTATAAATATATACACACATGAATCAATATACTGATAAAGTGCAAATAACAGTTAATTGGCTAATAAAGTTCAGTGTTTTGTCCGAGCCAGGTTTAATAGCCTGATGGCTGTGGGGAAGTAGCTATTCCTGAACCTGGTCGTTGCAGTCTTCAGGCTCCTGTACCTTCTACCTGAAGGTAGTAGGGAGATGAGTGTGTGGCCAGGATGGTGTGGGTCCTTGATGATACTGCCGGCCTTTTTGAGGCAGCGACTGTGGTAGATCCCCTCGATGGTAGGGAGGTCAGAGCCGATGATGGACTGGGCAGTGTTTACTACTTTTTGTAGTCTTTTCCTCTCCAGGGCACTCAAGTTGCCGAACCAAGCCACGATGCAACCGGTCAGCATGCTCTCTACTGTGCACCTGTAGCAGTTAGAGAGAGTCCTCCTTGACAAACCGACTCTCCGTAATCTTTTCAGGAAGTAGAGGCGCTGATGTTCTTTCTTAATAATGGCATCAGTGTTCTCGGACCAGGAAAGATCTTCAGAGATGTGCATGCCAAGGAATTTGAAGCTCTTGACCCTTTCAACCATCGACCCGTTGATATAAACGGGACTGTGGGTCCCCATCCTACTCCTTCCAAAGTCCACAATCAGTTCCTTGGTTTTGCTGGTGTTGAGGGCCAGGTTATTGTGCTGGCACCATATGGACAGTTGCTCGATCTCTCTTCTATACTCTGACTCATCCCCATCAGTGGCACGTCCCACAACAGTGGTGTCATCAGCGAACTTGTCCGGCTACGCAGTCATGAGTATAGAGTGAGTACAGCAGGGGGCTGAGCACGCAGCCTTGAGGTGCTCCCGTGCTGATTGTTATCGAGTCTGACACATTTCCACCAATACGAACAGACTGTGGTCTGAGAGTGAGGAAGTCGAGGATCCAATTGCAGAGGGATGCGCAGAGACCCAGTTCTGCGGGTTTGGTAACCAGCTTGGAGGGGATGATTGTATTAAATGCCGAGCTGTAATCAATGAATAACAGCCTGACATATGAGTTTTTGTTGTCCAAGTGGTCCAGAGCGGAGTGGAGGGCCAGCGAGATCGCATCCACCGTTGATCTGTTGTGGCGGTAAGCGAACTGCAGTGGGTCCAGGTTTTTGTCGAGTTAGGAGTTGATCTGCGTCATGATCAACCTCTCAAAGCACTTCATCACCACAGGCGTTAGTGCCACAGGTCGATAGTCATTGAGGCACGTCACCTTACTCTTCTTGGGCACTGGTATAATTGATGCCCTTTTGAAGCAGGTGGGAACCTCAGACCTCAGAAGTGAGAGGTTGAAAATGTCTGTAAAAACTCCAGCCAGTTGGTCCGCACAGGTTTTTAGAACACGACCAGGTATACCATCAGGTCCAGGCGCTTTTCGAGGGTTCACCCTCGAAATTATGAGAGGAATAGATCGGGTAAACGCAGACTTTTGCCCAGAGTAGAGGAATCAAGAACCAGAGGACATAGGTTTAAAGTGAGGGGGGAAAGATTTAATAGGAACCTGAGGGGTAGCTTTTCTTACACAAAGGGTGGTGGGTGTATGAAACGAGCTGCCAGGTGAGGTAGTTGAGGCTGGGACTATCATTACGTTTAAGAAAGGTACATGGATGGCGGCGACGCGGGCACATCGCGAAGCCCTGTGTCTCACGAGAATCTGCGAACTAGCAATAATTTACTTACTTGTTTCAAGTCTGCTCACACGAAGCAGTCTTGCGTTCCTATCGTACAGCCGACAGGAACTTCTGAACATCGGTTCCTGCAGCTACAACAACTTTTTGGTCGAACTCCGTCTCGCTCCTGAACCAGCCAGAACAGCGGAGCGGCGGAACAGCAGAGCGTACCAAGAACGTGGATGCCGAGGTGGGTTAAAGGCTAGGTTAGAGCGAGCCCCACACAGGCTATCGATTCCTAGCCTTTTCCTCGCCAACGTACGCTCACTGGCGAACAAAATGGACGAACTCCGGCTACGGATTAAAGACTGCAGCATCCTGATCTTCACTGAAACCTGACTTAACACCGACGTTCCTGACATCGAGCTAACGGGGCGTCATATACTCCGAGCGGACAGAACAACAGACTCCGGTAAGACCAGAGGTGGGGATCTGTGCATCTGTGTAAATAAAACATGGTGCACGGACACCACCATCATCGAGAGTCACTGCTCAGTTAACCTAGAGTTCCTCATGGTTAAATGCAGACCGTTCTATCTGCCCAGAGAGTTTACCTCCACTGTTGTGACTGCAGCCTATATTCCTCCTGATGCTAATGCTAAGCTTGCAATGAAAGATCTGCATACTGCCATTAGCAAACAACAGACTCACAACCCCGAGGCAGCCTTCATTGTCACGGGTGACTTCAATCACTCCAACTTGAAGAGTGTACTCCCCAAATTCCACCAACATGTCTTCTTCGCCACTAGAGAAGACAAGATACTGGACAAAGTTTACACAAATATGGCTGAAGCTTACAAAGCTGTCCCCCTCCCCCACCTTGGACAGTCTGATCATCTCTCATTGTTCCTGCTCCCAAAGTACTCCCCACTCATCAGACGTGTTAAACCCACAGTGAGGACAGTTAAAGTTTGGTCAGAGGAGGCGGACTCCACACTTCAGCAGCGTTTTGAAAACACTGACTGGAATGTGTTTGCAGCTCAGGCCACCCTTGACTCCCACACGGACATTGACTCTTATACATCCTCCGTTTTGGACTTTACCAACTCCACCATTAACAGTGTCACCTCCCTCAAACGGATCACCCCATTCCCGAATCAGAAGCCATGGATGAACAGCGAGGTCAGGCTACTGCTGAAGGCACGTGACACCGCTTTCAGGTCAGGCGATGCTCATGCCTACAGTTCATCCAGGGCTAACCTGAAGAGGGGCATCAAGAAGGCCAAGCACTGCCATAAGCTCAGGATTGAGGAGCACTTCAAGAACAACTCCGATCCCCGACGCATGTGCCAAGGCATCCAGGTCATCACGGACTATAGATCCACCAACACCACCCCAACACCCAGCGACGCCTCCTTCCTTGAGGAGCTCAACCACTTTTATGGCTGCTTTGACAGGGACAAGCATGAGATGGCCATCAAGGCTGTGCTCCCTGCTGATCACCAGCCCCTCACACTCACCCCCATCGACGTGTATGTGGCACTGAGCAGGATTATTGCACGAAAGGCTGCTGGCCCTGACGGCATCCCCGGGCGCGTCCTCAGGGCCTGTGCTGCGCAGCTGACAGACGTCTGGACTGACATCTTCAACCTGTCACTTGCCCAAGCAGTTGTCCCCACGTGCCTTAAAACCACCTCCATCGTGCCGGTGCCAAAACACTCCACAGCGGCGAGCCTTAATGACTTCCGCCCAGTTGCACTTACTCCCATCATCACTAAGTGCTTCGAGAGGCTGGTCCTGGCACACCTCAAAGGCTGCCTACCTCCCACACTGGACCCCTATCAGTTCATCGACTATAGCTCAGCATTTAACACCATTATCCCCTCAAAACTGATCACCAAACTCATCGACTTGGGCATCGACCCCTCCCTCTGCAACTGGATACTGGACTTTCTAACTAACAGACCCCAGTCTGTCAGGTTAGACAACCACACCTCTTCAACCCTCACCCTGAACACCGACGTTCCACGGGGCTGTGTGGTGAGCCCCCTCCTCTACTCCCTCTTCACCTACGACTGCACACCTGAACATGGTACTAACACCATCATCAAGTATGCAGATGATACAACGGTGATTGGCCTCATCAGCGACAACGATGAGTCGGCCTATAGGGAGGAGGTCCAGCTCCTAGCAGCATGGTGCGCTGACAACAACCTGGCCCTTAACACCAAGAAGACCAAGGAGCTCATTGTGGACTACAGAAGGTCTAGGGGTGGCACGCACACCCACATCCACATTAACGGGACGGAGGTGGAACATGTTTCCAGCTTCAGGTTTCTGGGGGTCAACATCTCTGATAACCTCTCTTGGACCAACAATACCTCAACTCTGGTCAAGAAGGCTCACCAGCGTCTCTTCTTCCTGAGGAGACTAAAGAAGGTCCATCTGTCTCCTCAGATTCTGGTGAACTTCTACCGCTGCACCATCGAGAGCATCCTTACCAACTGTATCACAGTATGGTATGGCAACTGCTCTGTCTCCGACCGGAAAGCACTGCAGAGGGTGGTGAAAACTGCCCAACGCATCACCGGTTCCTCACTCCCCTCCATTGAGTCTGTCCAAAGCAAGCGTTGTCTGCGAAGGGCACTCAGCATCGTCAAGGACTGCTCTCACCCCAACCAGACTGTTTACCCCCCTCCCATCCGGGAGGCGCTACAGGTCTCTCCGTTGCCGGACCAGCAGATTCAGGAACAGCTTCTTCCCTGCGGCTGTTACACTACTTAACTCTGCACCTTGGTGATTGCCCCCCCCCACCCCCCCGCCCGGACACTCCTTCCCCCAGAAAATTGCACTACTGCTACTGTATGTACATATATATATTTTACTGTTCTGTTATTCTGTGTTCGCTCTTCTGGGTGAGATGCTAACTACATTTCGTTGTCTCTACTTGTACACTGCACAATGACAATAAAGTTTGAATCTGAATCTGAATCTGAATCTGGGATAGGACAGGTTTAGAGGGATATGGTCCAAATGCAGGCAGGTGGAGCTAGTGTAGATGGGACATGTTGGCCGGTGTGTGGCTGAAGGGTCTATTTCCATGCTGTATGACTCTGACTAGCTAACTGTTTGTTTGTGAGCAATTGGTGCTTTTCAAACCAAAACATCCCAGGCTGCTGTGTGGGAGGATCCACGTTTGTTCCCTTTGGGAAACTGCAAGCGGGCTTAGGTCATTTTAAAATCTACTGCAAATGTGACGAATGCCTATGGTAACTGATTCCTACCGTAATTCAACAATGTCATTTTTCAGAATCTTCATGCTGTGTGTCTTAAGTGGCTCATTTGTTACATTCAATTTCAAATTCTGGCATTTCTAGGAACAGATATACCTCCTGCCTCCAACTTTGTGCACATTTGTTTCCAGATTGTGATAGAGGCTTTTGTGATAAAGGTACATGGACATGCAGGGGTGGAGGGGAATGGATCAATTTAACTTGGCATCATGTTCAGTAAGACATGTGCTGTACTCTTCTATGACAGCTAAACAGATCCTGGGCTTTGGTTAAAGATGTCCTGGTTACTGCAAAATGGCTTGCAAGGGAGGAGATTGTAAATAGGACAAGGTGCCATATAATCTCCTTGAGTATTAGTCATATCCCAGTTCTAGCCCACTTAGTGTCCTAGTGACCAGAGTTTCTATCCCCTGACTCTCTCGACGTTTAATGTGTTGCAACAGATAAAGTCAGTTGTCGCTGCCCTATTTGCAAACCAAGTGCTGATTGACACCAATCTCAATGCATTAGTTTATTTAGATACAGCATGGAAACAGTCCTACTGAGTCCACGCCGGCCATCGATCACCCGTTCACACTAGTTCATAAGTTATAGGAGTAGAATTAGGCCATTCGGCCCATCGAGTTTACTCCGCCATTCAATTATGGCTGATCTCTGCCTCCTAATCCCATTTTCCTGTTTTCTCCCGATAACCCTTGACACCAGTTCTAATCAAGAATTTGTTTATCACTGCCTTATAAAATATCCACTGACTTGACCTCCACAGCCCTTTGTGGCAATGAGTTCCACAGATTAACTACCCTCTGACTAAAGAAGTTCTTCCTCACCTCCTTTATAAAAGAGCGCCCTTTATTTCTGAGGCTATGACCTCTGGTCCTAGACTCTCCCACCAGTGGAAACATCCTTCCCACTCTATCTATGACTTTCACTAATTTGTAAGTTTCAATAAGGTCCCCCCCTTCAACCTTCTAAACTCCAGTGAGCAGAGACCCAGTGTTGTCAAACGCTCATCATATGCTAACCCATTCATTCCTGGAATAATTCTTGTAAACCTCCTCTGGACCCTCTCCGGAGCCAGCACATCTTTCCTCGGATATGAGGTCCAAATTTGCTCACTACTCCATTTACTCCAAATGCAGCCTGACCAGCGCCTTATAGAGCTCAGAATTACATCTCTGTTTTGTATTCCAGTTCTCTTGATATATATGCAAGCATTGAATTTGCCTTCCTTACTACCGATTCGACTTGCAAATTAACTTTTTGGGAGTCCTGCACCAGCGCTCCCAAGTCCCTTTGCATCTTCAATTTCTGGATTCTCTCCCCATTTAGAAAATAATCTACACCCTTATTCTTATTACCAAAATGCATGACTCCACACTTTGCTGTACTGAATTTCATCTGCCACTTCTCTGCCCACTATCCTAACCTGTCCAAGTCCTCCTGCAGAGTGCTCGCTTCCTCGAAAAATGCCTGCCCATCCACCTATCTTAGCATCATCTGCAAACTTGGCCACAAAGCCGTCAATCCCCTTATCCAAAGCATTAAGATACAATGTGAAGAGAAGCGGCCCCAGCACCGACCCTTGTGGAACTCCACTTGTCACTGGCAGCCAACCGGAAAAAGTGTATTTTATTGCAACTCTTTACTATCCATGCCAGTATCCCTTCAATACCATAGGCTCACATTTTCCCCAGCAGCCTGACATGCGGCACCTTATCAAAGACCTTCTGAAAATCTAGGTAAGCAACATCTACAGCTCCCACCCACTGTCTATCCTGCTATTAACTTCCACAAAGAACTCCAGCAGATTCATCAGACAAGATCTTCCCTTCACAAAACCATGCTGACATCGGGTTATTTTATCGTGAACTTCCAAGTACAGCGAAATCCTTTATTATTGACTCTAAAATCTTACCAACCACCAAAGCCAGTCTACTGTAGACACAAAATGCTGGAGTAACTCAGCGGGACTGGAGAAGGAATAGGTGACAATAGACAATAGATGCAGGAGTAGGCCATTCGGCCCTTCGAGCCAGCATCGCCATTCAATGTGATCATGGCTGATCATCCACAATCAGTATCCCGTTCCTGCCTTCTCCTCATATCCCTTGACTCCGCTGTCTTTAAGAGCTTTGCCTAGCTCTCCCTTGAAAGCATCCAGAGAACCAGCCTCCACCGACCTCTGAGGCAGAGAATTCCACAGACTCACAACTCTCTGTGACAAAAGTGTTTCCTCATCTCCGTTCTAAATGGCTTACCACTTATTCTTAAATTGTGGCCCCTGGTTCTGGACTCCCCCAACATCGGGAACATGTTTCCTGCCTCTAGCGTGTCCAAACCCTTAATAATCTTATATGTTTCAATATGATCCCCTTTTATCCTTCTAAAGGAGCGGAAAAGATTGCAGAAAGTTGTGACCCCTACCCAGTCCATCATCGGCTCTGACCTCCCCACCATCGAAGGGATCTATGGCAGTCGCTGCCTCAAAAAGGCTGCCAACATCATCAAGGACCCACACCATCCTGGCCACGCACTCATCTCTCCGCTACCATCAGGGAGAAGGTACAGGAGCCTGAAATCTGGTACATCCAGGTTCAGGAACAGCTCCTTCCCCACAGCCATCAGGCTATTAAACTTGCCATCAAACAAACTCTGAACTATAACAGCCTATTGCACTTTATCTGTTTATTTATGTATATATATATATATAAATATATATGGTCTATGCTACATAGACACACTGAACTGTTCTGTATTTATGCTTAGAATATTTTGTTGTGCTGCAGCAAGCAAGAATTGCATTGTCCTATCTGGGACACATGACAATAAACGCTCTTGACTTGACATTCCAGAGTATACAAGCCCAGCCGCTCCATTCTATCAACATATGATATTTCGGGTGGAAACCCTTCTTCAGACTGATGTCAGGGGAGGCGGCTGGACAGGGATAAAATGTAGTCGGAGACAGTCAGACTGGTTGGAGAACTGAAGGGAGAAGGGGGAGGGGATGGAGAGAGAGGGGAAGCAAGGGCTATCTGAAGGTAGAGAAGGCAATGTTCAGACCGCCGGGCCTCACTCTGACAATGGAGGAGGCCCAGGACAGAAAGGTCAGTGTGGGAATGGGGTAGATGAGGTTGGAGGAGGTAGGTGAAGTCTGTCGCGGTCCTTGGATGGAGTCAAGGGTGAAGATAGAAGGGTCTCGACATGAAACGTCACCCATTCCTTCTCTCCACAGACGCTGCCTGACCCGCTGCCACCACGTGCCGGGGGGGGGGGGTCTAGGCGACAGCACCACGTGCCGGGGGGTCTAGGGGACGGCAGCACGTGCCGGGGGGTCTGGGCGACAGCACCACGTGCCGGGGGGTCTAGGGGACGGCAGCACGTGCCGGGGGGTCTGGGCGACAGCACCACGTGCCGGGGGGGGGGGTCTAGGCGACAGCACCACGTGCCGGGGGGTCTAGGGGACGGCAGCACGTGCCGGGGGGGGAGGGTGCTAGGCGACGGCACCACGTGCCGGGGGAGTCGGAAGAGGACGCTGCGCGGGGCACCACGGGATCGTGGCGGGCGGCGGCGCTGGCGCTGCGCATTATGGGAGTGCGAGGCCCACTCACCCGTTGGAGCAGCGGTTGGAGGTAAGCAAGCGGCGGCTGTGGCGGGAGGGAGTGTGTGCGTGCGTACGGGGACCAAGAACCTCCCTCTGCCCAGGAAAACTCGGTGGAGGAGAGGAACTGTTTGGTGAAGAGGGCGTTAGAGGAAGTCCGCCTTTGGCTGAGGCGGGAGTGCGACAACCGGCGCTGTGTAATGGCCGCTGGTCGAGCGGAGCCGCCACCGCCATTTTGTGTCAGAGGAAAAAGCGCAGGAGTGTCCGGGGGAGAGAGCGGGGCAGGCGGTGGGAGTGTCCGGGGGAGTGAGCGGGGCAGGCGGCGGGAGTGTCCGGGGGAGTGAGCGGGGCAGCGGTGGTCCCCAGGCCAGGGGCGGTTGGGGGGTGAGAGGGAGAGGGAGGGGAGTGAGCGGCCGGTGGCGGTGGTCCCCAGGCCAGGGGCGGTTGGGGGGTGAGAGAGAGGGAGGGGAGTGAGCGGCCGGCGGCGGTGGTCCCCAGGCCAGGGGCGGTTGGGGGGTGAGAGGGAGAGGGAGGGGAGTGAGCGGCCGGTGGCGGTGGTCCCCAGGCCAGGGGCGGTTGGGGAGAGAGGGAGGGGAGTGAGCGGCCGGTGGCGGTGGTCCCCAGGCCAGGGGCGGTTGGGGGGTGAGAGAGAGGGAGGGGAGTGAGCGGCCGGCGGCGGTGGTCCCCAGGCCAGGGGCGGTTGGGGGGTGAGAGAGAGGGAGGGGAGTGAGCGGCCGGTGGCGGTGGTCCCCAGGCCAGGGCGAGCCGGCTCCGGCGAGGGAGTGCGCGGGGAGGCGGTCAGGAGAGGGAACAACAAGCGGCAACGTTAAATTCAAATAAAGCGGATCCGCAAACCCTCGAGAATGCATTATTGTCCCCGGAGAATGGGCAATTAAACCGTAAAAGGTAATAAATAAATTTGGTGGAATCTCATAATCCTCGGGGAATAAACAATATATATATCGCCCACGAGCGATCCGTGATGACAGAAGCGAAAGGATCTCTATATGAATGTTGGGGACTTCGCACACCTCAGAGCTTTTGTTTTAAAACGTAATTGGCCAGATAATGAAGCTCTCCGGGAACAATAAATAAATATTTCCGGAAATCGAGCTTTAAGGTTAAAGGCAAACCGCAAAACCAATCAACAGTGGTTTTAAAATATGTAAATCAAAGATAGGCTCTCTCGTTGCTATGGTAATAAATGATAATCGCATGTTATCTCATGGTGCAAATAAATTATAATAGACCACTTTGAGAAGAATGGGAAATCATCCTCTGCACCCTGTCGGAGTTTAAAATAAATTTTGACGGTCAGAGTAAATGCTGCATCTACCTGCTCATTCCGATAAAAACAACGTGTTCGAATTTGGTGGGTAGCGCAGCATCTGCGAAGGCTTTGGGTAAGCAATGTTACAGGTGATGGGGTAGGTAATGCAGCGACAGCAGGGACTTTGCAGAAGGAATTGGACAGGTTGGGAGCTGAGAAATGGTAGATGGAATACAGCGTAGCAGAGTGTGGAGTCATTCATTTTGGCAGTAGGAATAAAGGCATAGGCTATTTTCTAAATTGGGAGAGAATTCAGAAATCAAAGGGCAAAGGACTTGGATTCCCAAAAAGTTAATTTGCAAGTCAAATCGGTAATAAGGAAAGCAAATGCAATGCCAGCATTTATCTCGAGAACTAGAATATAAAAAGAGGGATGTAAGACAGCATTTGGAGTATTCTGAGGAGTTTTGGGCCCTGTAACTGAGGAAGGGTGTTGGAGAGGGTCCAGAGGAGGTTTACAAGAATGATCCCAGGAATAATTGGGTTAGCATATGATGAGCTTTTGATGGCACTGGGCATGTACTCACTGGAGTTTAGAAGGATCAGGGGGTGGTATCTCATTCAAACATACCAAATAGTGAAAGGCCTGGATAGATTGAATATGGAGAGGATGTTTTCACGAATGGGAGAGTCTAGGACGAGAGGTTGTATCCTCAAAATAAAAGGACATGCCTTTATAAAGAAGACGATGAGGAATTTCTTTGGTCAGAGGATGGTGAATCTGTGGAATTCATTACCACAGACAGCTGTGGAGGCCATTATAGGTGATGGATATTTTTAAGGCAGAGATTAATAGATTCTTCATTAGTATGGGGGTCAGGTGTTATAATATTGGAGTAGACTTGATGGACCGAATGGACCAATTCTGATCCTACAACTCGGGAACATTTCAGGACCCTGGTGAATAGTTAGCTTGATAATATAAATATTCCCCTTGTCACGCATTAAAGGTTTTTGCATAGGTAGTAATTTAGTGGGTCTTTGAGTATATTCATTGGTATATTGAGCACCATGCAGTAGGACAAACTTTTTGCAAGAGCTGAATATTATCGTTCCACGTGCAACTTGCATTTATATAGACACAAAGTGCTGGAGTAACTCAGCGGGTCAGGCAGCATCTCTGGAGAACATGGATAGATGATGTTTCACAGAGTGCTGGAGTAACTCAGCGGGTCAGGCAGCATCTCTGGAGAGAAAGAATGGGTGATGTTTCGGGTCGTGGCCCTTCGTCAGACATTGCATTTATATAGCATCTTTAAAGTAGAATAATGATTCGATGAGCTTCAGAGGGATAGAGAAGGCCAGCATTTATGCAAAATTAATATTCGTAGAAGCCACAGAAATCTTGGTCAAAGCATTTTAGGGTTGCAAGTGAGGAGGAAATTTGTTAATTTATAGACTAATTCAAAGGTGAAGGATATGGGCAAATGAAATGGCAGCAAGTGATGGTTCAAGGAAAGAATGAGCCGGAGGAGAATGTCAATAGCTAATACACGTGGCATGCAGTCCTTGCCTTTCTCATATGCTTGTATATTGCCTATCATACATGCTACTGAAATGGCTTGAAATCTTGGTAGACATCCATAACGAGCAACACCGGAAATTGGAGGAAATGCACCTCATATTCCGCTTGGGCAGTCTACATCCTGGGGGCTTGAACATTGAATTCTCCCAATTCTGCTAGCCCTTGCTGTCCCCTCCCCTTCATCAGCCCTCTGGTTGTCTCCTCCCCATCTCCAGCCCTCGGGCTCCTCCTCCGCCTTTTTTCCTTTCTTCTCCCCACCCCCTATCAGTCTGAAGAAGGGTTTCGGCCCGAAACGTTGCCTATTTCCTTCGCTCCATAGATGCGGCTGCACCCGCTGAGTTTCTCCAGCATTTTTGTGTACCTTTGATTTTCCAGCATCTGCAGTTCCTTCTTTAACACATCCATAATGATGATGTTTCTCATGAGGTAAAATACAAATAAAGACTTGGTTAATGTTAATGAGAAATCACTTCAGATAGTTCTTCAATTGGTATTGGTGATAAAATTGGTCCTACACAGCGTTAAATGTTTCAGCGGACCATTCCTCCTGCATTGAGAGGCTACAGCTTGTTATTGCATGCATGTTGTGAATACAGTTGGCCCCATTACAACCAAAGAGAGATTCGGACTTGAAGCTTAGAATTGGTTGAGATAAATTCGGGTGGATTTCTGATAGTGCTGTAGTGTAATTGACAATTGGTAGAAAAATCATACATTAGGAAGTATTTTAATTTGGTAACGCAAACATTCATGATGGACAAATCATTGTGATATGAAGCAAGGCTCATCTAGACTGTACCAAGGGGTTAAGCCACCATTTAGATTAAGTTTCATTGCAAGACACAAATTGACATCTAGTTGTGGGTTAAAAAGCTCTTGTTTTGAAATTCTTCATTTTCACCATTTGTCATTTCATTTGCTTAAGATGAAGATGAATTTGTTCCTCCATATTTCTGCCCCATTCCTGGCCTCCTAAATTTGTATTGATTCACTGTGACCATGTTTCTAAGTCATTATAGAAAGTGATTTCCATTAGCAAATTAATCCAAATGCAATGTTGCTTCATGTACATATTCTGCAAGGTGAAGATCATTAATTGACTGCATTTTAACAAATTGCCTTTCCCTTTATATCCATGATAACGTGGTCCTCTGCTATTTGAATGTCATATTTTTCAGCGCCTATCATATTCAACATGGAGTATGGTCACTGTAGAGGTTCTGTTATCAGAATGCCTGTAGGGCTCCTGTTGATTTTGTAGCCCATCAAGTCCGCATGCACCGCCCTCCACTGAGCACATCATTTTCTCAGCTCTATCAGAATGACTTGTTAAGTCTCTTTTTGTAAGTTGTGTTGAAAATCTTGTTGGGCCTATTTCCAGACCCTCCCCCCTTTCATCATGATGATGATTGGGCCATTGTTTCTTGCTGTCTTCGATCTCAAGACTATTAATAACTATATTTATTGCTTTCCACACATACCTCATCTTTATGGTCCACCTCTTATGCAATTGCTATCCTTCCTGGACCCTATCTGTGACAGTGAGTTTCCATACCCACTCCTTCAACTATGTGGAATCTGCTATTTTCCATCTTGTCGTCTGTAAACATTTCAGCTCTTTCTCTTTTTCAGTAACTTATATTTTGATAATTCCTATTCAAATGAGAAGTTGAGTTGTCAGCTGACAAATCCCTTCTGCACTGGATATTGTTCTTCTGCTTCCAGTCCTTTCACAAGCAAGAAACTGTCAGCAATGCTCAACTTCTACCCCATTACAGATTTACACCATTATTTCTGCCATTCAACACAGATCATTTTATGGTGGCACAGGAGGGGGCCCTTTGGCATAGTGATCTCTTGTTGAATTTTTGTAGGTCTTGCACTAAATCCATTTCCTGTGTCTGCTTTCAAGGTAGAGTTAATACCCCTGGAAAAATTCTGCCCTAGCATTGTAGGAGATGCACCACCTCTCTGCCATTTTCCACACGATTGATCATGGCCCTGCAGTCTGAGATAGCAATTTGCATTATCTGATGTACGGGATAGTATTTGTCTCTCCACATTTGGGAGGGCAAATGAAATGCAAGTGTTTTGTTTGCTCAGCTTCTCTTTGTAGGTACAACCACAAGGGACCTGCGGTCCATCACTTGAATTCCTCCTACAAATTCCATTTGATCTCTTCTTAGCCTGGATCCTTCCTCAAAAATAATCTGGAACAATTGTTTACTTATAGACATCCTTTAAATCTATGATCATAGGAATAATTTCAGTAATTTTAGGTTTTATATATATTCTGATTGTCAAGTCTATTGTCATTTATCTCTCCCAGGTTTCCAAACCTTTCATTTTCTTGCACTTTCCTCTCATTTCCATACTGTTTACATACATGCATTTCTCTAATTGTTAGTAATTCTTTTACTTGACTCGGACTAGTTATATCATTCCATTCTGCTTGCTATTTGTCTATATGCCAATTTATATATTTATATTCTCCCACTTTTCTTACCATATTAATATTCCTGTCAATCTTCTTTTTCAGTTCTGAAGAAGGTACAGACCTGAAATATATCTGTTCTCTCCATGGATGCAGATTGACCTGCTGTGTGTTTCACATTTCTTTACAGCCATCAGTACATGGAGTATTTTACTTTTTATATTTTTATATATTACTTAACCAAATTGGTAGTCATAAGTTGAACACGATTTACTCTGTTTAGCTAGTCCTTCCGAGTTTTGCCAAGCTTTGATTTGATCAGAATACACTTTCACAATTTTTAAGTAATTGATTGCATATGTTATTTATATTGAGTTGGACGTGATTCCATCTTTTATTCCATTCAATCACCGATCCAAATGGCAAAAAAATGTGATTGTCAGGGTAGAGAACCAAATCACTTTGGGTCACATTGTGAATGCAAGGTCTTTACAGATCACTGAATATTTTGATTTTATTTGCTGCCTTTTGCTTGACTGTGAAAGCCCACATTTTTTCCAATTAGTCGCCAGCAACTATTGAATTGGGAGCATTGCTTTCAAGGCCAATTTTATATTCTTTGGAGAATTCAAATGTGTAACATTTTGTTATATTTTCAAATGTTGATGAGCTGTGAATTTTGTCAGAACCTCTCCAGACTGTTATCATGGCTCTGGCAGAAGTAACAAAGCAGAGCAGGGGATGGCTGCGCAAATGTAACTTCTGTAGCTATTGGAAGGTAGACACAAAATGCTGGAGTGGCAGCATCTCTGGAGAGAAGGAATGGGTGACGTTTTGGGTCAAGACCCTTCTTCAGACTAGCTTCTATAGCTATTACAGTTTTTAGATTTTACAAAGGTTTTATAAATTTTTGGTGTGAAACAAAGTTACTGGAATTATGTTCATGCATGCTCAATTAGGGAAAATGTAACAGATAAACTATTGAAAAAAATATGGTGCTTGATGTAAAGTAGAAGTATCTTAATTTCCTGCCTGCATCAGTGGAGGCTGTTTTGCCCATTGGCTCCATGCTGACCCCAAGCAGAGCGATCCCATTGTTCCCATTCCCCCATCTATTTACTTATCAGATTCCAAGTTATTCTTTGTCACATGCCTATCAAATCCTCTTTAACACTTTTGCAACTTATGTTAAGGCATAATTTACTGGAGCTAGTTAATCTATCAGCAAGGCTTAAAAGGATCAGGTGGGAGAGGGGGCAAGAAACAGCACAGTCACAGAGACAACGTGTAAACTCCACCTAGGGTCAGGATCCTACCCATGGCACTGAAGCTGAGAGGCATTTGTCAGGTACCAAATCAGAAAATTGCTGAAATAACTTCAGATATCTTAATACAAAGATCTAGGCTGCATCATAACCATAAACCTGGCATAGTAGCTTTGGAATTGCCATATTTTCAATTGATGATTAAGATGGTTAAGGTAAAGATTTCTGTCGTTCTTTTCCAAATAATATTAAATCATGGCTGAAGTATCTCAACCAATGCCAAAAATATCTATTCATTCTGTGCATTTTGGAGGATTGTGCAACGCCCTCTGTTTCCTGCATTTTAACAGTGACCAGGTTAAAAGGCATGGAAAAATAAAATTGCATAACTGATTTGGCACATTAACATTGGCAAATTAAATTTTGGAAGCTATTTTCTCCATTTCCAGACTTGGGAAGTGAAAATGAAGCGCAAATCTTGGTTTAGTTTTACTGTATTTTCTGACCATTGTTTTAGATTTATGGTCCATTTTGCCCATTTCTATGTATTCATGGAAAGGATATAAGACATTTTTCTTTTGAAAGCAATTTTATTTCTATGAATATTAATAATTAAAAATCTGTCCTAAAGTGATCCTTACTGCAATATGTCAGTATCCCTTTGAATGTTGGGTGCCCAGACTTACACTGAATATTCTTACATTTGGCACCAATTACGTAAAGTATAGGTTAGATGATATATTCCCACATTGCTCACTGCTCCAAAGCATAAATCCTCCATTCACCTTTTCAGTCTTTTGGGCAATTTCATGCTCATTATATGATTCCTGCAATTCTACCACAAAAACCTTTTGTTCCTGAGCCCAGCTAACTCGTTCACTCTTGCTTGTCATCTGTTTAGATCACATTGTACACCAAATAATTTTTCGATACTCAGATGGTTGAAATGCAAAATCTGTTCTAGTATGAGTATAGCACTTTTTGAAGATTGCAACAGAAGTGTTGAATCTTTAAGCTGCTTAAAACTAATCCTTTTCTCCAAAAATAAATGTACTCTGCAATGAGAGCCAACCCATGGGGATGTGTCCCTTGCGTTTATCACCAATCTGATTACATATTACTTGTACATTCTCTCTTACTTTATACAATCTATCCTGTCCATTGAAACCAGCACAAACTGAATGTTTTAAACTTATTTCTGAACAGCTATGCCACGCACATTTTCTATAGATAATTCTGTATAGCCAAAACATTAGTTTACATTTTGCTTGCTTTTGAGTTCATTCATTTCGCAGGCTCGTGCTTTTAAATCGGCTCCAATTTGTGGCACTGTTTAGTGTGTTACAGGCAAGACGTTCTACACAAAATCATGCAGTGATTTTATTACATTTTACATGCTTGGTGACCTGCATTGTAGGTCAAAGATGATATCTTTCATAAGGTTAAATCTTATGTGGATAACGTGATGGAAAAAACCATGGAAACTAATATTCAGTGGACTTCATTTATCTTTTCCTTTTTAGGACATCCAAGGTGAAATATTTTTGAATCTTTAATTTCTTAAGAGTGGAATTTAATGTATTAATGGTACTTGTAACCATTGTTATATGCACATTGCATAGAACTTTGTTCATGCTCTGACCTTGATCAAGTTTCCAGGATACTTTTTTGTCGAGTTATTTTTAAAGTTTGGGTTGCTTACACTATTCATCCAACTGCTGTATAAATATTACTCTGAATCCTATTTTAAGCTGCATTCTACAGACCATTTTTGAATTTCAAAACTGGAAGGTGACTCTAATCTTTCCTTGCGACTCTTTCATAATTCTTGGCTCTAATGTTTTTCTTTTAACTTTCAGCCTGACAAAAATTCTTGGAGAAATTACATCCCTATAGTTTATGAAATCGGCCAACTTTTAGACCAAGTTAGACAGTGAAACAACCTGTTAGACCTTCTACTACCCACGAAAGAACCTAGTCTGCTTTTACCGTAATTGGAACATACACTTGTGCCAAAATGGCAAGTTTTGGCAGAGGCCAGAGCAATCAAATGCGTGCTAAGAGGAAGAGTCGTTTTCATGATGCAGAAGGTGGAGGTCATGCTGCAGGTCCGTCTTTGAACATCCAAGCAGCTCTTGGGACATTGTGCCAGAATCCACACTTGGCTGGCTTAATAAATTCTGGACAGGGTCAGAACTATGGCCCGCAGGGTGTGGGACCAGGTCAGAACTTTGGTCCACAAAGTGCGGGTCAGGGTCAGAATTTTGGCCTGCAAGGTGTAGGACAAAGAGCTAAAGGTTTGATGTCTTCAGCTGGTGGGCCCTCACGATACAGCGATACTGCTAGCAATAGTTTGCCTTCCTTGTTTGGAGTTAGAAATCAGAATCAACAATCTCACGCTCATCAGAAGCAAATTGATGCAGACAGGGCAAGTAACATTTTAGCTGCATTTGGTCTTTCATCCAGGGATTTGGATGAATTGAGCCACTATCCTGAAGACAAACTTACACCTGAATCCTTGCCAGAAATTCTTATGGAGATTAAAAGAAGAAGGGCTAATGAAGGAGCATCTTCAAAATACAACAGAGGTGATGGTTCCCTACGACATGACCGTTCCTATAGAGTCTCTCATGATGACTGGGAGGAAGAAAGACATTTTAGGAAACATAATTATGGCAGTCGTGACTCCAGTCTTGACTCAGTGGTTGAATATGGCCACGGTCATTCTTCTCGAGAGTCAAGTTCTAGATACGACCGGAAGGACTATGAACGTGAACGATTAAGAGGAAATGATGACTTTTCCAGAGAGGAAATGCATCTCTCTGAGTCTTTGCATAATTTTAATAAATTTGATTCTGATTATGGAAGATCTGCTCGTCTTCCTTCTCCTCGTACGCATGAAAGGTCTCTCTTTGAGAGAAAACGAGGATCTCCTTCGTTGAACAACATAAATGATTACCATGGTTTTTTGCCAGCAGTCTTCCCATACTTGTGTTCGCTGTGTGATCTAACCATTCATTCTGTACAGGTGAGTGACCTCTAAATTCTTTCAGTTACATTAGAAAGAAGTATAAATATTACAGTTGCTACTCGCCTTGGACTTGGAAAACATCATTTGGTTTTAAGGTTGTCTCAAATTATGTTATGGATAACCTTGGCTACTGATGCATTGTTTGCCAGTTTAAAAAAATATGATGGAATTAAATCTCCATTTCTACCCATTCTTTTCTTTGGGCTGAGAGGCATTCATACAAATGAAGTTCATATTGGATTTTGAGCTCATTATTGTGTTTCATCTATGTTTGGCTTCTGTACTCTCCTTGCTGAATACTTGAACTTCACTTAGTTCAAATTCCTTCAGGTTAGAAATTCAAAATGCCATATGAAGTTTTCTAAGTCTATGCTTTTGATTATTTGAAGGTTTTGTTTTGTTGGGTGGACAGATTATTGAATGGTCTTATTTCCAATAAAAACGAAAGAGCCATGTAGTCCATTTAAATAGTCCATTTAAACTTTTTTTTCTTTTTCTGTCAGATATGGCAGCAGAAATCATTTTAAAAACACAAGCATTTGAATTTTCCTGTGTAAATGAATTGATTCTGTTCATTCTCTTTCTCCTATTTTCTGTTTGTAACTCCCATCAATCTTCCATCTCTAATGATGGTATTTCTTCCTGTGCACTTTAGCATAGGTGTAATTTCTTGCTAAGAGTTTGTTTCATTTCCACTAACTGATTCCATGAGGCTTTCACTACTTTATCCACAAATTCATATGTTTTTGAAATAGTCAAAGCTTTGCTGAAACAATCAGTCATATTCAAGACAGAATATTAAAGTTCACCACCAATGACTATATTTCCACCGCACAAATTACATTTCTCGTGCGTTACAAATATAAAAGGAATGTTTGGGTTTTCTTGTTGCAATACATATTCCTATTTTAACACCATATTTTTAACATTGACTCAATTGAAATTCAGCTGTATTTTCATTGAAACTTTTGAGAGCCTTTGGCGTCTAAAATTTAAATGTGTACTGCCGAATCTTATGGATTGGTGAGGAGCCACTAGAAACAGCAGCCTTTTAATGCGCTTATTGATGAAAATGTTAACGTTACGGCAACATTGAACCTATCAACAAAGAAAGGTGAGTAATTGTATTGCTCACTTGAAAAAGTAATTCATCAAACTTGATCTGATTTCATTTCAATTAGTGTATCTAAACACTATGGAACTGAACAGTGCATTGACTTGATCTTTATTGCCAAAACTGTTCCCCACTAATTAAACAAGGTTATATATAATGAGTAGGAAGGAACTGCAGATGCTGGTTTAAACCGAAGATAGACAAAAAAAGCTGGAGTAATTCAGGGGGACAGTCAGCATCTCGAGAGAAGGAATGGGTGATGTTTCGGGTCAAGACCCTTCTTCAAACATATGAGTATTTATACTCGTGTCTATTTGAAACGTACCACGGTTAAATATGCTAGTGATATTTAAAAGACGTTACTGTCATACCGTCAGAACAACTGCATTGTTCATTAATAGCCAAAATCCTGCGAAGAACAAGTAAATGTCAAGATGGAAGGTTCGTTTTGCCTCTTAATTCCTTGCATTTTGCCTCCCATTTATTTTCCTTTTTGACACATTGCATTGGCATATTTTGTTTGTTATTTCTCATCACTTAAAATGTGAAAATTACCCTGTAAAGCTCATGATATTTTTTACCTCGAATTATTTGTTTGCTCTGATTTTTATTTCCCCCGTGATTTTATACACCTCTATAAGATCACGCTGCAGCTCTAAGGAATAAAGTACTAGTCTGCTCAACCTCTCACTATAGTTCAGGCTATAGTTCGGGTCCTTGCAACGTCTTGTAGATCTTCTATACGATCTTTCCAGCTCAACTATATCCTTCTTATGGCGGGGTGACCAAAACTGAATGCTGTCTTCCAAATGCGGCCTCACCAATGTCTTGTACAACTGTAAATTAACATCCCAACATCTCTACTCAATACCCTGATCGATGAAGGCCAATGTACCGAAAGCCTTTTTGACACTATGTTCAGGGAACTATATACTTGCACTCCTAGATCCCTTTGCTGCACAACACTCCCCAAGGCCCAGCCATTCACTGTGAACATCCCGCAGTGTATTAGACTTTGTAAAATGCAACCCCATGCACTTATCTGCATTAAACCCAATTAACTAGTACTCAGCCAACTTGTTCAGCATATCAAGATCCTGCTGTAGTTTTTGTTAACCATCTTCACTATGATACCATCCATTTAGTGTCATCTGTAAACTTATTAATCAATAATTGTAGGTAGACAAAAATGCTGGAGAAACTCAGCGGGTGAGGCAGCATCTATGGAGCGAAGGAATAGGTGACGTTTTGGGTCAAGACTCTTATTCAGACTGATGTGGGGGTGGGGGGGGGCTGGAAGAAGAAAGGAAGAGGCAGAGACAGTGGGCTGTGGGAGAGCTGGGGAGGGGAAGGAGGCAGAAAGCAAGGACTACCTGAAATTGGAGAAGTCAATGTTCATACCGCTGGGGTGTAAGCTACCCAAGCAAAATATGAGGTGCTGCTCGTCCAATTGTGGTGGGACTCACTCTGGCCATGGAGGAGGCCCAGGACATAATGGGAGGGGGAGTTGAAGTACTGAGCCACCGGGAGATCAGGTTGGTTAATGCGAACTGTGCGGAGGTGTTGGGCGAAGCGATCGCCAAGCCTGCGCTTGGTCTCACCGATGTAGAGCAGTTGACAGCTAGAGCAGCGGATGCAATAGATGAGGTTGGAGGAGGTGCAGGTGATCAATAATTGTACATTCTCATCCAAATCGTTGATATAGTGCACAAACAATAATGGGCCCAACTCCAATCACTGAGGCACACCACTAGTCATAGGCCTCCAAAAACCTTCCACATTTTTATTTATCTATCACTTGCCAGGCTTTGTCCTGTCCCATCTCTCTTCCCCCTCCCACCATAATCGGTCTGAAGAAGGGTCCTGTCCCATAATGTCCCCTATCCATGTTCTCCACAGATGCTACTTGACCCGCTGAGGTCCTCCAGCGCTTTTATGCCTTTTTTAAATTCTCTCTTCTACGACTGTTACCCTTTGCTCCCTTCCATAAGCCAATTCTCTATCCAGTCAGCTAGCTCTTCCTGGGTCCCTATCATGTGGAACCTTATCAAATGCCTTGCTGAAGTCCATGTAGACAACGGGTATTGATTTGCCCACCTCAACTATTTTGGTTACTTCTTTGAAAAATGAGACACAATCTCCCACGTACAAAGCCATACTGACTATCTCTAATCAGCCTGACTTTCCAAATGCATATATATCTTATTCCTGCAAATCCTTTTCATTATATCTCTGGTGACAAGTAAAGAATATGGAGTTATAACAACAGGTAAAACAATTTCCTAAGATTGGTTCTCAGTATATTCTTTACAGGATTGACACTTTGACACCTCCAAACTCATTGTCATGTTTCAAGCTTAGAAAGAAGAATGTTACATGTCTGTTCTTCAGTAAAATGGTTATATCAATGACTGGGCTTGGTTTTGAATTTGAAATCAGCTGCAGTCTATAGTGCATTCATCGCCAGCTATCTGATCTGCTAAATCTTTCAATGGGTCTTGAACCCAGGCTTGATGTTGTAATTAATGTATTTATATTTTTGCATCTTAAAGTACATAAACTCTGTATAGCTCTGCTTTAGAATTTACTCAACACAAAAAATTTACAAGAAAGATACAGCAACAGTGTTCCCCTTAAATGTTATTATAGATAAGCAGGTTTTGGTGGAATGAATATGATTGGGTTAGTTATATTTGTAGCAAAGTAACTCGGGGAAAACCCTGAAAATGCTATATTCTGCTGATGGGACAGTCGCCTTAATTGCGAAGGAAATTTGAGTGGAACTTTGACTTTATAATTTCGATAAATATAATTTGACAACTACTGGTTAAATATAACTTTTATACTTTGATAATTTATTTTTAAAATACAATATTTAGTTTGTTGTCACGTGTACCGAGGTACAGTGAAAAGCTTTTGTTGCGTGTTAACCTGTCAGCAGCAAGACAATACATGATTACAATCGAACCATCCACAGATACATGATAAAGGAAATCATGTTTAGTGCAAGATAAAGGCCAGTAAAGTCTAATTTAAGACAGTCCAAGGGTCTCCAATGAGGTAGATAGTAGCTCAGGACCACTCTCCAGTTATTGATAGAATGGTTTGGTTGCCTGATGACAGCTGGGAAGAACCTGGCGATGTGCGTTTTCACACTCCTGTACCTCATGCCTGATGGGAGAGGGGATAAGAGAGTGGCCGGGGTGAGACTGGTCCTTGATTATGCTGCTAGCCTTGCCGAGGCAGCATTTGTTATAAATGGAGTAAATGGAAGAGAGGTTAGTTTGTGTGATGGTCTGGGCTGCGTCCACAATTACATCTAATTTCTTGTGGTCTTGGATGGAGCTTTTCCCAAACCATGCATCCCGATAAAATGCTTTCCATGGCGCCTCTTTAGAAGTTGGTGAGAGTTGTTGGGGACAACTCCTGAAGCTAATCCTAAAATATTCCTTTAAAATGGACTGGTGACAGTGTTTTCAAGTTACCTTAAACCAAATTATACTGTTAACTTCAAAAGACCTATACTTTAAGGTGGGGTTTAAAACCCCCCCAATTTAAGTAGACAATTTAAGGTACAGAAACTGTTCCCATCTGGAAGAGGAGGCAAACTGCAAACACATCTATTCTTCCAATTACAACAGTAGTTGCTGGAAATCTGAAATAAAAATTGAAAGAAGCGCAGACCTGGTGGGTTTGGCAGCATCTGTGAAAAGAGAAACAGTTAGTGTTTCAGGTTCTTGACCCTAAGACTGCAAGGGCCATTCCTTCCCAACTGCATTTAACCATGGCACCGGCTTCTGGAACACGCACATTCGATCATTGTGTTAAAGAATCTTGGCCATAGTTGGAAAGGTATGCTTGAACCAAGAGTTCAAGAGAGTTTTATTGTCATGTGCTCTGATAGGACAATGAAATTCTTGCTTTGCACACCAGAACATAGTAGGCACAAATACTGAACAGATCAGTGTGTCCATATACCATTGCATAAATATATACACACATGAATAATTAAACTGATAAATGGCAAATAAACAGATTATTGGCTACTAATGTTCAGAGTTTTGTCCGAGCCGAGTTTAATAGCCTGATGGCTGTGGGGAAGAAGCTGTTCATGAACCTGGTCGTTGCAATCTTCAGGCTCCTGTACCTTCTACCTGAAGGTAGTAGGGAGATGGGTGTAGGTCCTTGATGATGCTGCCGGCCTTTTTGAGGCAGCGACTGTGATAGATCCCCTCGATGGAAGGAAGGTCAGAGCCGATGATGGACTGGGCAGTGTTTACCACTTTTTGTAATCTTTTCCGCTCCAGGGCGCTCATGTTTCTGAACCAAGCCACGACGCAACCAGTCAGCATGCTCTCCACTGTGCACCTGTAGAAGTTAGAGAGAGTCCTCCTTGACATACCGACTCTCCGTAATCTTCTCAGGAAGTAGAGGAGCTGATGTGCTTTCTTTATGATTGCATCAGGGTTCTCGGACCAAGAGAGATCTTCAGAGATGTGCACACCCAGGAATTTGAAACTCTTGACCCTTTCCACCGTCGACCCGTTGATATAAACAGGACTGTGGGTCCCCATCCTCCCCTTTCCAAAGTCCACAATCAGTTCCTTGGTTTTGCTGGTGTTGAGGGCCAGGTTATTGTGCTGGCACCATTTAGTCAGTCGGTCGATCTCACTTCTGTACTCTGACTCGTCCCCATCAGTGATATGTCCCACAACAGTGGTATCGTCAGCGAACTTGATGATGGAGTTCGCACTATGACCGGCTACACAGTCATGAGTATAGAGTGAGTACAGCAGAGGGCTAAGCACGCAGCCTTGAGGTGCTCCCGTGCTGATTGTTATTGAGGCTGACACATTTCCACCAATTCGAACAGTCTGTGGTCTGTGAATGAGGAAGTCGAGGATCCAATTGCAGAGGGATTTTTGCAAAGCACAAGCACAACCTGAGGAAGATTAAAAAGAAAGCTAGGGAGACAAAAGTTCATGAAGAAATATTGGCAAATAAAATTAAGAAAAGCTTTAACCTATTTAATAAACACGAGAAGGAACAAAAGGAAGAAATCATTGTCTATTAGAGCCCAGAAGAATAACTTAAGTATAGAGGTAAATAACATGTTACAATGCTGAAGTATTTAATCTGTGTTCACTGAAGAGGACTAATTCAATCATACTGCAATCTCTACTACCTTGGGGTGCATTCATTATGTGGCCATTAAACAATCTTATAAGTGAATACCAGGTCTTGTGTAACCTGCTCCATCGGTGTGTGTAGTTTTAAGAATTGAGTTGGATGTGCTGCTAATTAAGAATCTCTTGCTTTGTCAGTTCACATCATCACCATAATATAATTATTACCCCCGACCCTGTCTTTACCTTCCTCTTGTAATGCTGCCTCAAACTGCTTTATAGTTGTGAACACAATTTCTCTCAGCTGGGCTCCTGTTGGATGGTGGATCAGCCTTGGCTTCTTGGGCATTGAAATCTGTATTTGCAAATCTGATCAACGGTTTTCAAACTAAAGGTTAATTGTTTCTCTTTCCTCAGGTGCTGCCTGACCTGTTGACTGACTGCTTCCATCATTTTCTGTTTTTATTTCAGATTTCCAGTATCTGTAGCTTTGTTTTAAAGAAATCACTCACAAAGGCTGCAGATGGAAAGAGGATGTTTTTTGTAGTAATAAAAAGGAACTGCATATGTTGGTTTATACCAAAGATAGATACACAATGTTGGAGTAAATCAGAGGCTCTGGAGAAAAAGAATAGATTAGGTTTCGGGTCAGGACTCTTCTTCAGACTGATTGTATTAGGGAGAGCGAGGTAAAAGTACTGAATGCAAAGAGGGGGGTGGACAAATCGCAGCAGGCAACAGAAGATTTCAGGCGAGGATGTTCCCTGATGGCAAACTGTTGGATAGAAACAGGTGTGAACCCAAGAGGGAACATTGCTGCAAACTGTGAAGCTAGTGAATTGTGTGCAGTTCTGTTGCTTACCAGAATGCTGTCTGTATTACATAGAAACATAGAAAATAGGTGCAGGAGTAGGCCATTCGGCCCTTCGAGCCTGCACCGCCATTTGTATGATCATGGCTGATCATCCAACTCAGTATCCCATCCCTGCCTTCTCTCCATACCCCCTGATCCCTTTAGCCACAAGGGCCACATCTAACTCCCTCTTAAATATAGCCAATGAACTGGCCTCAACTACCTTCTGTGGCAGAGAATTCCACAGATTCACCACTCTCTGTGTAAAAAATGATTTCCTCATCTCGGTCCTAAAAGTCTTCCCTATTATCCTTAAACTGACCCCTAGTTCTGGACTTCCCCAACATCGGGAATAATCTTCCTGCATCTAGCCTGTCCAACCCCTTAAGAATTTTGTAAGTTTCTATAAGATCCCCCCTCAGTCTTCTGAATTCCAACGTGTACAAGCCGAGTCTATCCAGTCTTTCCTCATATGAAAGTCCTGCCATCCCAGGAATCAGTCTGGTGAACCTTCTCTGTACTTCCTCTATGGCAAGAATGTCTTTCCTCAGATTAGGAGACCAAAACTGTACGCAATACTCCAGGTGTGGTCTCACCAAGACCCTGTACAACTGCAGTGGAACCTCCCTGCTCTTATACTCAAATCCTTTTGCTATGAATGCTAACATACCATTTGCTTTCTTCACTGCCTGCTGCACCTGCATTCCTACTTTCAATGACTGGTGTACCATGACACCCAGGTCTCGTTGCATCTCCCCTTTTCCTAATCGGCCAACATTCAGATAATAGTCTACTTTCCTGTTTTTGCCACCAAAGTGGATAACCTCACATTTATCCACATTGTACTGCATCTGTATTAGGAGGTATTTAACCACAGGGAGAGGGTTGGACAGACTAGGATTGTTTCACTGCAACTCCGGTTCAATGATACTGCAGGGAGACCTGCTAGAAGTGTGTAACGACAGTCAGAACCTTTTTCCCAGCATGGAAAAATCAAATACTAGAAGGCAGGGAGGCAGGCACGGGTTATTGATTGGGGACGATCAGCCATGATCACAATGAATGGCGGTGCTGGCGCGAAGGGCCGAATGGCCTCCTCCTGCACCTATTTTCTATGTTTCTAGATGACATAGCCTTAAGGTGAGAGGGGCAAGTTTTAAAGGAGATATGCCAGCAACTTTGTTTACACAGGATTGTGAGTACCTGGACTGTGGTTGGTGGTTGATGCAGATAAGGTAATGGCATGTAAGAATATTTTTGGATAGGCATATGGATGTGCATGGAATGGAGTGATATGGATGATGTGCAGGTAAATAAGAGATGGTTTTAGACAATAGGTGCAGGATTAGGCCATTCGGCCCTTCAAGCCAGCACCGCCATTCAATGTGATCATGGCCGATCATCCACAATCAGTACACCGTTCCTGCTTTCTCCCCATATCCTCTGACTCCGCTATCTTTAAGAGCCTTATCTAGCTCTCTCTTGAAAGTATCCAGAGAACCGGCCTCCACCACCCTCTGAGGCAGAGAATTCCACAGACTCACAACTCTCTGTGTGAAAAAGTATTTCATCATCTCCATCCTAATGGCTTACCCCTTATTCTTAAACTATGGCCCCTGGTTCTGGACTCCCCCAACATCGGGAACATGTAAACCTACCCTGCACTCCCTCAATAGCAAGAATGTCCTTCCTCAAATTTGGAGACCAAAACTGCACACAATACTCCAGGTGTGGTCTCACTAGGGTCCTGTACAACTGCAGAAGGACCTCTTTGCTCCCATACTCAACTCTTGTTATGAAGGCCAACATGCCATTCGCTTTCTTCACTGCCTGCTGTACCTGCATGCTTACTCATTGACTGATGAACAAGGACCCTCAGATCCCGTTGTACTTCCCCTTTTCCCAACTTGACACCATTTGGATAATAATCTGCCTTCATGTTTTTGCTACCAAAGTGGATAACCTCACATTTATCCACAGTAAACTGCATCTGCCATGCATCTGCCCATGCACCCAACCTGTCCAAGTTACCATTCTCAGCACCCTCCTCACAGTTCACATTGCCACACAGCTTTGTGTCATCTGCAAATTTGCTAATGTTACTTTGAATCCCTTCATCTAAATCATTAATGTATATTGTAAATAGCTGCGGTCCCAACACCGAGCCTTGCGGTACCCCACTGGTCACTGCCTGCCATTCTGAAAGGGACCCGTTAATCCCTACTCTTTGTTTCCTGTCTGCCAACCAATTTTCTATCCATGTCAGCACTCTACCCCCAATACCATATGCCCTAATTTTGCCCACTAATCTCCTATGTGGGACCTTATCAAATGCTTTCTGAAAGTCCATATACACTACATCCACTGGCTCTCCCTTGTTCATTTTCCTAGTTACATCTTCAAAAAATTCCAGAAGATTAGTCAAGCATGATTTCCCCTTCGTAAATCCATGCTGACTCGGACCGATGTTTTGGCATCATGTTTGGCACAGACATTGTGGAATGATGGCCTTGTGGTCTACTGTTCTATGGAGAGTTCCAACTCCATCTTCAAATTTGCCAACGACACCACTGTTGTTGGACGAATTATAGATGCTCTTGATTCAGAGTCCAAGTGGGAGATCAATCGACTGACCGAATGGTGCCAGACGATAATCTTGCTCTCATCTCAGTAAAACCCACAAACCTGTCTTCATCGACGGTGGTGGAGAGAGTAAAAAACCTCATATTCCTGGGCGTACACATCTCTGAAGATCTGTCGTGGAACCTGCACTTTGATGTAATCATAAAGAAAGCCCATCGACGTCTCTCCCTTCTGAGAAGACACTAGATTCGATATGTCGGCGAATACTCTTTTGAGGATCTACAGGTGCCCTTAGAGAGCATATTGACTGGTTGCATCATTGCCTGGTTCAGCAACTCGAATACCCAGGAACAAAGATGATTGCAAAAAGTCACTGTCTCAAAAAGGTAGTCAGCATCCTCATAGACCCTAGCCACCCTAGCCACCTTTCCTCACTCTTGTCATTGAGAAGAAGATACAGGAGCCTGAAAACTGTAATGTCCAGGCAAAGGAGCAGCTTCTTCCCAACAACCATTAAGCTATAAAACATTACAATCTCCAACTAAGCTCCGAACTGCATAGACATACACACTGAACCTATTTGTTGTTTGTTTTGGTGTTTACAAGTACTGTGTTTCCATATCTGTTGGATGGCTGCAAGTAAGAATTTCATTGTTCCATTTCAGGACATATGACAATAAAACACTCTGACTCACTGCTATAAGACATTAGGCTGCCAAAAATGAACATTAAGTAGTACCATTCATTGAGATACAGTGTGGATGATGGTCATTTGGCCCATTGAGTTTGCTGAATACAAAATACAGAGAGTTATCAAGAGGTTGCCTGAGAGGCAGCTTTGGTTATGAGGAGAGAATGTTGAGGCCCAGAATAACAAAGTGAGATTTCATTGTAGAAAGATGCGGATTATTTTGGCGAAGAAATATTTCCCTTTATTAGAGGGAAATTCAGAATTGAATTTTGTACATTAAAGAGGAATGGAGGTCTGCACCCTTTTCTCTGAAAATGGTGGTGACAAAGAATATATAAAAATGACAGTGCTGGAGTGACTCAACAGGACAGGCAGCATGTCTGGAGAACATGGATCCTTCAGGACCCTTCTTCAGATTCGAGAGGTGGAGGGGGGAACGGGAACGGTGGAAGATGGGAGAGAGGAGGGCCTGCGCTAAGTCTGGCAACTAATAAGTGGAGAAACAAACATGTTCAGATGTTTGCTCATACTGTAATTTATCCAATATCTATGTCAAGTATGTTTTGTTCATGTTATGTCGTGTACTCTACCTGGTCTCTGATCATTGCTATGTAGGAATATATACATATTATTGTGCCTTTTTCTGTTATATAGTAATGCACATGAGTGACCAATTAAACCATCATATATTCTAATGTTAAATGCTCTAACACAAGTGATATGTGAAAAATATCCTGAAATAAATTGAGTTGAATGGTGAGGAAAACATTGTAGATATTTCACTTTTAATTTCCAGTAGCATTTTAATCAACAAGGTAATAAACTAGCACTTTACATAAAATGTTCAGTTCTTTTAATAGTGTGCTAGTTAATATTATCTTTTCTCCTTATAGGATTGGAACCAGCACAACAATAGTTCAACTCACAGACGCCTTTGTGACCTCCTTGTGGAAATGTATGGAGTTTTTTAATTATTAAATGTGCTGTGCAATATAACTCTACTAGATATGCTGGTTCACAAAAAAAGACACAAAGTACAATGTAGGCTTTCTTTATATCACTGAGACTAAGTGTAGACTATGCGAGCGCTCAATCTATTGGATCATACGGTTGCTAGTCGTTTTAGCTCATTCCCATATTGAACTTTCTGTCCTGGGTCTCCACCATTGCCGGAGTGACAAACTGGAGGTACTTCCTATTTCGCTTAGATGGTACACATACATCCTTTCTCCCCCCTTTTTTCCTCTTTTCCCTGTGCACCCATTTTTCCCCTTTCCCTATATCCTACCAAAATTCATCCCTCTGGCTTCATATTTTGTGGCTCTTCTATCCATATCTCTCACTTTTTGTCTTTTCATCTGTGGCTGTCCAATCATTTGCCAATCAACCCCCCCACCCACCCATCATTTACCAAACTGACCCTCTCCCATTTCTCTTCCAGCTTTCTCTGACATTCAGTCTGAAGAGATCCTGACCTAAAAAGCCACCTATCATGCTCTCCAGATGCTGTCTGACCCAGTGATTTACTCCAGCACTTTGTGTCTTTCTTTACTCGCTTATCTATTTATCAATCACATTCATGTTGACTCAGTAGTTAGTAAATAAAAACCGTAAACCTCATATTATTGTTATAATGTAAGGATGTTAAATTGTCTGGTAGAAAGTTAATAGTAAGCAATTTATACAATTGTTCACAATGTTATCCCATGGTGATTTGCAGCATTTCTTTAAAATTCCACAAGTGATGTGTGTATTTGGTAAAATGCATTTATTTTGCAGTAATAATTGAGGTCATTGCTCTGTGAATAATGATGTCCTCATTTCTAGATACCCAGAATGGAACCCAGATGTCTTCCCATCTCAAATGTAAGCGTAAACTATTTATATTCAAAAGCATTACATAGTGTGTGTTTAGCTCAGTTACAGTGGCCTCCATAATGTTTGGGACAAAGACCCATTATTTATTTATTTGCCTCTGTACTCCACAATTTGAGATTTGTAATAGAAAATAATCACGTGGTTAAAGTGCACATTGTCAGATTTTAATAAAGGCCATTTTTATTCATTTTGGTTTCACCATGTAGAAATTGTAGCAGTGTTTATACATAGTCCCCCATTTCAGGGCACCATAATGTTTGGGACACAGCAATGTCATGTAAATGAAAGTAGTCATGTTTAGTATTTTGTTGCATATCATTTGCATGCAATGACTGCTTGAAGTCTGCGATTCATGGACATCACCAGTTGCTGGGTGTCTTCTCTGGTGATCCTCTGCCAGGCCTGCATTGCAGCCATCTTTAGCTTATGCTTGTTTTGGGGGCTAGTCCCCTTCAGTTTTCTCTTCAGCATACAGTGCATTCAGAAAGTATTCAGACCCCCTTCACCTTTTCCACATTTTGTTACGTTACAGCCTTATTTTAAAATGGATTAAATTCTTTTTTTTATCATCAATCTACACATTATCTGAGAGTCCTTTAAGTGCCTTTTGGCAAACTCCAAGCGGACGGAGTGTCATGTGCATTTTACTGAGGCGTGGCTTCCATCTGGCCACGACCATAAAAGCCATAAAGGTATTTTTTATCACCAATACCCCAGAATGAAGAAGCAAAAACAGGTTTTAGAAATGTTTGCAAAGTAATTAAAAATAAATAACTGAACTTTCACATTTATATAAGTATTCAGACCCCTTGCTCTAACACTCAAAATTGAGCTTAGGTTCATCCTGTTTCCATTGAATATCCTTGATGTTTCCACAACTTGATTGGAATCCACCAGAAGGACAACCATATCTGCAGCACTCCATCAATCAGGCCTTTATGGTAGAGTGGCCAGACGGAAGCCACTCCTCAGTAAAAGGCACATGACAGTTTGCCAAAAGACACCCAAAGGACTCTCAGACCATGAGAAACAAGATTCTCGTTTTCACCCTACAAACAGCTAACAATGGCCTGTTTCCTTTATCATCGTTACTTTTTTGCATACCTTTTATTCATTGTTTTTTGTCTCTCCACATCACGGTCTATATATCTCTCATTTCCCTTATCCCTAACCAGTCTGAAGAAGGGTCTCGACCCGAAACATCACCCATTCCTTCTCTCCAGAGATGCTGCCTGCTCCGCTGAGTTACTCCAGCTTTTTGTGTCTATCTTCGGATTAAATCGGCAACTACAGTTCCTCCCTGCACATCTTGATGTGTTTTTGTTCTTTTTGGTGTTAATAGGCTTGAAGATGCTGATTTTTTTTATTATTACTTTTCAGGGCCTAAACAGATGAGAATGTCTGATATGTTTGCAATATGGTTCATTCTCTACAGAAGTCAATTTTCAAGTTCATTGTCTTGTTGGCTGAAGTCAGTTTGCAGTAAATGTACTTTTCCATTTAAAAGAAAGGTTTGCAAAGCGAGGATAGTCATTCAATGACATCAGTGATAACCACTCTTTCTGAATGAAGCACTACCATTAACCTCATTTCATATTTTTTGTGCATTCATTTTAAAAAGCTGACATTTTATGATATAAAAACAATATATGGGCTTTGTTATCATTATAACCAGTTATTTTAATATTAGAATGAATGTGGGAATGCCATTTCAGTTGACCTTTGTTCCTGATTGCTTGTGAGCTCTGTGTAAAATCCTTTGTGTTGCTTCTAGGGGCGATCCACTTGTTCTACAGTCAACAAATCTGGCCCCTGGTATTCTGGGGCCCCCGCCATCTGGCTCTTTTCTCACATCAAACCGAGGACTCGGAGGAATGGAATCGCATGGGGGTAATTTAACCAGATGTTAAAATATGGTTTTCAGTCTCGCATGTTGTAGGAAGGAACTGCAGATGCTGGTTTAAACCAAAGATAGACAAAATGCAAGAGTAACGCAGCAGGCAGCATCTCAGGGTAGAAGGAATGGGTGATATTTCAGGTCGAGACCCTTCTTCAGACTGTCAGGGGAGAGGGAGAGGGAGATACAGCAATAAAGAAGTGTAATGGGCCTGTCCCACTTAGGCGACTCTTTTGGTGACTGCCAGGGTATAATTTGAATGGAATTCACCTACGACACCTGGCGACAACCTACGACAACACTTACGTCAACCTACGACCGCAAAAATTGTCCCCACTGTCACCTGGAGTCGCCCAAAAAATTGCCTAAGTGGGACAGGCCAATATGGCATGGAACAAGACCTAGGGCAGTGGTTCTTAACCTTTTCGGCCCCACGACCCCATCAGACATTGTTGGTCAGTACCGTGACCCCTGAAACAAAAATCGAAAAAAAACCAGCCCGATTTATTAAAACATGTCTGCCAATGCTCAGTCAATGGGATGGCTGAAATTGCTTCGCAGCCATCAGGCAATCAAAACGAGGACGAATGCTCGACAGGCAGCACCTCATGTCAGCGTTGTTCACAAGCCTATTGTTTCCAGAGTTACCATGGTTGAGAATCCAGCCTCACAGCGATAGGTTGAGGGGGGCTGGACCAATAGGGTCAGGGCCCTCTTCGAAAGAACAGGACAGTCCACTTTCAGCCAAAACGTGGCGATCTCTTGTTCCATGAAGTCACTCTTGAGCTGCACATCTTCACAAATTCGGTAAAATTCAACCTTAGCAGTCACATCAGTATCGCTGATGGCACCGTCTTCAACAGAAAAGGGTCAGATGATCCACGAGAGCGATCGTCCAGTCCGGGGAAGTAACGTTCGATGGCTTCGCTAATTGTCAGAAGGTGGGTTGAGATCTCCTCGTAGAAGTGGCAAACAGTATCTGGCGTAGCATCCAGGAGAGTCGTCATCTCAGGGAAGATAGTCGTGTCACCGTCCTGGTCTCTTCTCTGGTAAAGGTTCCTCCTGAACGCTAACACTTTGTCACGAGCCGTGTGTAGCATTGGGAGGTTTCCTTGAAGTGACAGGTTCAAGGAATTCACCTCGGCGAAGAAGTCAGCCAAGTAAGCAACCTTCATCACGAACAGTTCATCCTGCATCTTTTCATGAAGCTGATTCTCCTTAGTACACCCTCTCCAAGAACAGCGCTATTTCCTCTCGAAGTTGAATCACACGATTGAGAACTTTAACACGGGAAAGCCAGCGCACCTCTGTGTGGAATAACAGAACAGTGAAATCGGCGCCCATTTCTTCACACATCGCTTTGAAGATTCTTGAGTTTGTTGCGCTCCCTCGGATGTGGTTCACAATCTTCACCACATCTGAAAGCACTTCTCGAAGACCAGGAGGGAGAGTCTTCATCGCTTAAGCATGGCGATGTATCATGCAGTGGGTGAAGGAGACATGGGGAGCGACATCCTTCACGAACGCTTGGAAGCCGGATCTGCATCCGACCATGGAAGGTGCCCCATCTGTACACACCCCGACAAGGCGTTCCCAGCCAAGCTCATGTTTGATGAGGAAGGCTTCCAGCATTCTGAACACATCTTCTCCCCGAGTGGTAGTAGCCTGAACTTGTTTGACTGCTGTTCCCCCAGCTCCAATTTCGCTGTTTCGAGAAGGCATGGCTTGATAAGCTCTTCACCGATGCTGTGAGGATTCTTAGTCTGTATGATTTGATAAGCATCAATGAGGCTTCCAACGCTGCTTCATTTTGATGAGCGTAGTGACCCGTCGATGTGGGAACCCTTGAGTGCGGCTTCTTTTCGTTTGAAATAATCCACGCCCTCCCCCGCCAGGTTGCTGTGACAAGACTCCAAATGGATCCTCAGTTTGCTGGGTTCAAAACCTTGGCACAGATAACACATTGCGGCTTGACAACGGATTTTTGAACAATGCTTGTGAAGTCGAACTTGAGAAATGCTTCACTATACGTGCACATCTTGGAAGACATGGTTCACAACACACACAGTTTGTGTGTGTATACGCAGGGCCTCAGAGGAATTTTATCAGTGGGCACAGTTTCTTTTGGGCCCCCTTCCCTTCTCCATTAGTCATCCTGCTTTTATTCACTACGCTACGGGTTTATGCCATGAGCTGTAGCTTGCAAGGCAAAAAGGGGTATGGAAGATGAGAGAGGGGTGGAATGGAGCGCTCTGCTGATTTTCTGCATTTGAGGTCTTATGCCCCTATACTACCTCTATGATAAATATAAATAAATGTACTTTAGTCCCTTGATCTGTTTATGCTTAAGCAGGCAATGCCAAGCAATGCAGGCATTTCAGTTGTGACAGTTGACATTATTTGCTTAATTTTCAGCAAAGCATTCTACATTATGGTACATTATTTCAGAAGTATAAAAATGTAAGCAGGGAAATAATTGAGTAGCAATTAAAAGAACAATAAATATTGCTTGATCTTTTTGTTTCAGCATCAAATAGGAAAGGTCCCATGGATAACAAGCAAGGGAACAATATTCAGAGGATAAAGAAGCCACTCAGAATGGTTAGTGTTTTGCACTCTTGTGAACCTTGTTTTAAAGTTCTAATTTTAACTAATCATATGATATATTAGCAAAATTGTAGTCTTTTCAGTATCTATAGTGGAATTGTATTGAAATATCTGCAGATATATTGCCGATATATTTACATAGAGGGTGGTGGGTACCTGGAACACACTTTGAGGCAGATATGATAGTGGCACTTTAAGGTAAGCACATGGATGTGCAGAGAACAGAAGGATATGGGTTATGTCGAGGCAGATAAGAGTTGTCTTGCCATTGCCTTGATCCTGTTCCATGATATTGAAATGGTACTAATGTATCTGATTGTTGTGATATCTATAGGTAAAATCTCCATTCTTTTTTCAAAATTAGATGATCAGTTTAATGCTTTTTAACAATTAAATTTTGTGTGAAGCACCAAGAAGCCAGGGGGGTTGCACTGTATGGATGAATTTCATAATCATAATCGTAACTTATTAGCCAAGTATGTTTTGCAAAATACGAGGATTTTTTTTTGTAAATGTACAGTTAAGTGGTCCAGGAAAATAAGCAAAACAAATTTATTTCATTGGTCAAGGATTATCTCCAAAACAGGAAGATGAAAATATAGGAAAATAAAGAGTCTTTCAATGCCGATATTTGTATTGTATTGTATATTGAATCAATTCAAATTGTGTTCGAATCTGGTACATTGAGAAATTTCAAATTTAAGATAATAACTTCACAATTGTCAGTCCTATTTGAAAGTCACTTACCTTGTGTATTACTACTTTAACTTGCATATTTACTATAAGGTTAAAAGAAGTCAAGGGGCTGCATTGTTCCATGTATTGATGTGGCATGGTGGCATAGCAGTAGAGCTACTGCCTTATCGCACCAGTGACCCGGGTTAGATGCTGACTACAGTGCTGTCTATAAGGAGTTTGTACATTATCTCCTTGACCTGTGTGGGTTTTCTCCGAGATCTTCGGTTTCCTCCCACACCAAAGATGTACAGATATGGAGGTTAATTGGCTTGGTAACAATGCAATATTGTCCCTAGTGTGTGTATGGTAGTGTTAATGTGCGGGGATCGCTGGTCGGTGCTGACTTGGTGGGCGAAAGGGCCAGTTTCCGCGCTGTATCTCTCAATTTTTAAAAAAGTACTTTGTATGAAGCAGCACATAGGTCCTGAGAAATAGTGATCTAAACATTGCATAGCATTAGGAAGCATAATGTGACTTCAATAATGCATGGTTGATTTGCCTGATGACGGTGAGTAATTGTTGCTGCTTGAACCGGAGCTATGCTTTTTAAGATAGGATTCTGAATCCGGCCTCAATGTGCCATTGCAAATATGGATGTTGTTTTCCCAAGTATGTTTATTGATTGAAATATTCGTAAATTTGCATTACTTTTCACTCAGTCATAATGCATGAACTTTACAGCTGATCCTTGTTTTTCTCTTCAGAATGTAAATGAAGAGCCTGGGCGAGTGGTTCACATTAGTGAGTTGCAGCGAGGTAGATGTATGAATCGTGACTTAATCAAACTGGCTGAACCATTTGGAAAAGTTACTAACTTTTTGCTTATAAAGTCAAAGGGTGAGGTAAGCACAACGTATGAAAATGTAATAGATATTACACGCTCATTTATATTATGTTAGCGTCAAACACAGATTTGCAAATGAACACTCCCTCAAGAAATTTGACACGTGTAACAGCACTGAAAAATGGCAGTTCTCGCATCAAAGCTCAGCTCCCACACTCGGCATAAGCCTACTGGATATCTTAACAGTTCTGGTTGCAGCATCAGCATTTTGCGTGTAAGATTGTTTCTCTACATTGACTCAACATTAGAAACTCTTAAAATATCTCTGCTACACAATACTTTGCCATTAAATTTGACTGCATTTATTTTGACCTAATCTGGGCCTTTCAGCGCCATCTGCCTCATAGTGCCAGAGATCAGGACTACAAGAAGTCCAGATATGGCCTTAGTAAGGCCATCAAAAAGGCCAAAAGGGACTTCTGCTCCAAGCTGGAGGATGAGACGGATGTTCGGCAGCTGTGGCGGGGCCTGAATGCAATCACCTCCTACAAGGCGAAATCAGGAGGCAGCACACATGTCAGCGAAACATCACTCCCTGACTAGCTCAATGCATTTTACGCACGCTTTGATAGGGAGAACACTGATGTGCCTTCTCGAGCCCCCATTCGCTGTGATGGTATTTCGGTCACGGTCACAGAGGTCGACGTCAGAAAATCCTTCAGAGGGGTGAACCCTCGGGAAGCGCCTGCACCTGATGGCATACCCGGTCATGTTCTAAAAACCTGTGCTGACCAACTGGCTGGAGTTTTTACGGACATTTTCAACCTCTCACTTCTGGGTCTGAGGTTCCCACCTGCTTTAAAAGGGCATCAATTATACCGGTGCCCAAGAAGAGCAAGGTGACGTGCCTCAATGACTGTCGACCTGTGGCACTAACGTCGGTGGTGATGAAGTGCTTTGAGAGGTTGATCATGGCGCAAATCAACTCCTACCTCGACAAAAACCTAGACGCACTGCTGTTCGCTTACCGCCATAACAGATCAACGGTGGATGCGATCTCGCTGGCTCTCCACTCTGCTCTGGACCACTTGGACAACAAAAACTCATATGTCAGGCTGTTTTTCATTGACTACAGCTCGGCATTTAATACAATCATCCCCTCCAAGCTGGTTACCAAACTCTCAGAACTGGGTCTCTGCGCATCCCTCTGCAATTGGATCCTCGACTTCCTCATTCACAGACCACAGTCTGTCCGTATTGGTGAAAATGTGTCAGCCTCAATAACAATCAGCACGGGAGCACCTCAAGGCTGCGTGCTCAGCCTCCTGCTGTACTCTATACTCATGACTGCGTAGCCGGTCATAGTGCGAACTCCATCATCAAGCTCGCTGACGACACCACTGTTGTGGGACGTATCGCTGATGGAGATGAGTCAGAGTACAGAAGTGAGATCCACCGTTTGACCAACTGGTGCCAGCACAATAACCTGGCTCTCAACACCAGCAAAACCAAGGAACTGATTGTGGACTTTGGAAGGGGTAGGATGGGGACCCCTAGTCCCATTTATATCAACGGGTCGATGGTGTAGAGGGTCAAGAGCTTCAAATTCCTGGGCGTGCATATCTCTGAACATCTCTCCTGGTCCGAGAACACTGATGCAATTATAAAGCAAGCACATCAGCGCCTCTACTTCCTGAGAAGATTACGGAGCGTCGATATGTCAAGGAGGACTCTCTCGAACTTCTACAGGTGCACAGTAGAGAGCATGCTGACCGGTTGCATCGTGGCTTGGTTCGGCTACTTGAGCGCCCAGGAGCGGAAAAGACTGCAAAAAGTTGTAAACACTGCCCAGTCCATCATCGGCTCTGATCTCCCTACCATCGGGGGGATCTATCGCAGTCGCTGCCTCAAAAAGGCTGCCAGCATCATCAAGGATCTACAACATCCTGGCCACTGACTCACCTTCCCGCTACCTTCAGGTAGAAGGTACAGGAGCCTGAAATCTGCAACATCCAGGTTCAGGAATAGCCGTCTTCCCCACAGCCATCAGGCTATTAAACTCAACTCAAACAAAACTCTAAACATTAATAGCCCACTGCACTTTTAATTAATTAATTAATTCATTTTATTTGCTGGTGCCTTTCTAACACCCAAGGACACCTTACAAGGCATAAAATCACAAAAATACAAAACACATAATCGGAGTAAATTAAATATAAAAACACCACAATACACAAATCAAGGACAGAATTCAATTACAAAAGCACAAAAAGCAAATAAGAAACACAATTTGAGGAGAGAGCAGCGGCAGCCAAACCGCGCCAGCGTCCACTCTCCCCTCCGACCGCCATCTTGAACAAAGACCAACAGACACAGCACACAAAAATCATCCCCCCACAATGACCACCACTGTGGGGGAAGGCACAATGTCCAGTCCCCAACCCCAGTTCACCCAAAGTCAGGCCCAATGAGGCCTCCGCTATTGCCTCTACGGAGGCCCAATGTTCCTGGCCGTCGGGAGAGTCCTCGCAGCGGCTGGAACGGCCGGTTTCCCAGCGGAGTCGATGGCACCTGAAGCCGACAGGGCCGCGCCGATTTGGAGACATGAGGCTCCCGATGTTAAAGTCGGCGCCGCCGCCCGCAGCTGGTCGCTCCGCAGACCCGCAGCCCGGAGGTGTTGATCTCGGCGGTCACCGCATAACGGAGCTTCAGCGCGTCGATCCAGCGCGGCGACCCAGGCAAGGCATCGCCCGCTACGCTCTGCGATGGCGCTCCAGCGCTGTGCCGCCACCGAAGCTGAAGGTGCTGGGCGGTCCCCGCCAGGAAAACGCCGCTCCATGCCCGCTGGTAGGCCACGAGGACGGGTCGACGGGGCAGCCTGGAGAAAAAGCTGCCTCACCGACCAGGTAGGGACCTAGAAATAGTTTCCCCCTTACCCCCCCACATTAAAAGTCAAAATTCCCCAAACAAAGAAATAAAAAAGCTATAAACTAAAAAAAAAAGTGAATTTAACGGACGGCTGCTGGTTAGCAGCCGTTCCTCCAAGATGGCTCCTCTTTATCTGCTTATTTATGTGTGTGTGTGTGTATATATATTCAATGGTATATGGTCACGCTGATCTGTTCTGTATTTATTTATGTCTACTATATTCTGTTGTGCTGAAGCAAAGGAAGAATTTCATTGTTCTATCTGGGACACATGACAATAAACTCTCTTGAATCTTGATCCTGCCCTCGGGTGCTGTCTTTGTGGAGTTTGCATGTTCTCCCGGTAGCTACATGGATTTTCTCTGGGCGCTCCAGTTTCACCCCGCATCCCAAAGACGTGGAGGTTTTGTAGGTTAATTGGCCTCTGTAAATTGCCCCTCGTGTGTAGGGAGTGGATGCGAATGTGGGATAACATAGATCTTGTGTGAGCGGGTAATTAATGGTTGGCGTGGACTCGGTGAGATGAAGGGCCTGTTTCCATGCTGCATCTTTCAGTTAGTTAATTACATCAGATCATGCATCAGTTTGCAATCAGTGTTTTTGTTTTTAATTACAGGGATTTGTGGAGTTGGCCTACCCTGAAGCAGCTCAAGCCATGGTGAAGTTTTACCAGATGAAACCTACTTTTGTGGATGGCAATGTTATTAGAGCAGAACTGTCTCAAAAATATAAAAAGTTGACCATAAAGGTATCTGTACATAGTACTAGGAGAGAATTATTTAATCAGTTTTATTCACATTTATACAATTTCCCTGACTGTGGGAAAAGGTTTATTTGATGGATTCAGAATACCGGTGTTAAATATAGAACTGGCACTACAGGGTGCATTCCAACTTCTCGTGAAGGGAAAGAATTGGCCCTAGTGTGGCCCAGGGGTCGAGAACCAATGATTTAAGACCTCTGTTTTAACGAGAGAGCAGGCTATTCTAGACTGGGTATTGAGTAATGAGGAAGGGTTAGTTAGCAGACTTGTTGTGCGTGCCCCCTTGGGCAAGAGTGACCATAATATGGTTGAGTTCTTTATTAGGATGGAGAGTGACATTGTTAATTCAGAAACAACGGTTCTGAACTTAAAGAAAGGTAACTTTGAGGGTATGAGACGTGAATTGGCCATGATTGACTGGCAATTAGTTCTAAAAGGGTTGATGGTGGATATGCAATGGAAGGCATTTAAAGACTGCATGGATGAACTACAAAAATTGTTCATCCCAGTTTGGCAAAAGAATAAATCAGGGAAGGTAGTGCATCCGTGGATAACAAGGGAAATCAGGGATAGTATCAAAGCAAAAGATGATGCGTACAAATTAGCCAGAAAAAGCAGCATACCAGAGGACTGGGAGAAATTCAGAGACCAGCAGAGGAGGACAAAGGGCTTAATTAGGAAAGGGAAAATAGATTATGAAAGGAAACTGGCAGGGAACATAAAAACTGACTGCAAAAGTTTTTATAGATATGTGAAGAGAAAGAGATTAGTTAAAACAAATGTAGGTCCCTTGCAGTCAGAAACAGGTGAATTGATCATGGGGAACAAGGATATGGCGGACCAATTGAATAACTACTTTGGTTCCGTCTTCACTAAGGAAGACATAAATAATCTGCCGGAAATAGCAGGGGGCCGCGGGTCAAAGGAGATGGAGGAACTGAGTGGAATCCAGGTTAATCGGGAAGTGGTGTTGGGTAAATTGAATGGATTAAAGGCCGATAAATCACCAGGGCCAGATAGGCTGCATCCCAGAGTACTTAAGGAAGTAGCTCCAGAAATAGTGGATGCATTAGTGATAATTTTTCAAAACTCTTTAGATTCTGGAGTAGTTCCTGAGGATTGGAGGGTAGCAAACGTAACCCCACTTTTTAAGAAGGGAGGGAGAGAGAAAACGGGGAATTACAGACCAGTTAGTCTAACATCGGTAGTGGGGAAACTGCTAGAGTCAGTTATTAAAGATGGGATAGCAGCACATTTGGAAAGTGGTGAAATCATTGGGCAAAGTCAGCATGGATTTACGAAAGGTAAATCGTGTCTGACGAATCTTATAGAATTTTTCGAGGATGTAACTAGTAGAGTGGATAGGGGAGAACCAGTGGATGTGTTGTATCTGGACTTTCAGAAGGCTTTCGACAAGGTACCACATAAGAGATTAGGATACAAACTTAAATCACACGGTATTGGGGGTTCAGTATTGATGTGGATAGAGAACTGGCTGGCAAACAGGAAGCAAAGAGTAGGAGTAAACGGGTCCTTTTCACAATGGCAGGCAGTGACTAGTGGGGTACCGCAAGGCTCAGTGCTGGGACCCCAGCTATTTACAATTTATATTAATGATCTGGACGAGGGAATTGAAAGCAACATCTCCAAGTTTGCGGATGACACTAAGCTGGGGGGCAGTGTTAGCTGTGAGGAGGATGCTAGGAGACTGCAAGGTGACTTGGATAGGCTGGGTGAGTGGGCAAATGTTTGGCAGATGCAGTATAATGTGGATAAATGTGAGGTTATCCACTTTGGTGGCAAAAACGGGAAGGCAGACTATTATCTAAATGGTGGCCGATTAGGAAATGGGGAGATGCAGCGAGACCTGGGTGTCATGGTACACCAGTCATTGAAAGTAGGCATGCAGGTGCAGCAGGCAGTGAAGAAAGCGAATGGTATGTTGGCCTTCATAGCAAGAGGATTTGAGTATAGGAGCAGGGAGGTTCTACTGCAGTTGTACAGGGTCTTGGTGAGACCACACCTGGAGTATTGAGTACAGTTTTGGTCTCCAAATCTGAGGAAGGACATTATAGCCATAGAGGGAGTGCAGAGAAGGTTCACCAGACTGATTCCTGGGATGTCAGGACTTTCATATGAAGAAAGACTGGATAGACTTGGCTTATACTCGCTAGAATTTAGGAGATTGAGAGGGGATCTTATAGAAACGTACAAAATTCTTATGGGGTTGGACAGGCTAGATGCAGGAAGATTGTTCCCGATGTTGGGGACGTCCAGGACAAGGGGTCACAGCTTAAGGATAAGGGGGAAATCCTTTAAGACCGAGATGAGGAAAAACTTTTTCACACAGAGAGTGGTGAATCTCTGGAACTCTCTGCCACAGAGGGTAGTTGAGGCCAGTTCATTGGCTATATTTAAGAGGGAGTTAGATGTGGCCCTTGTGGCTAAAGGGATCAGGGGGTATGGAGAGAAGGCAGGTACGGGATACTGAGTTGGATGATCAGCCATGATCATATTGAATGGCGGTGCAGGCTCGAAGGGCCGAATGGCCTACTCCACCTATTTTCTATGTATCTATGTTTTTCAGGACTTTATAAATACAACGTGTGCATTGTAATTAATTTACATCTTATTCATTAATTCTGATGGTTGAAAATGTGCATTCACTATGTATTGAGCATAATATTTCAATTCATTAATTTTTGGGATACCTGCCTATGCCTCATATAATTTTACATTATTCCATCAGCCCTACCAACAGCATCTGACACTCCAGAGAAAACAATCCATGTTTGTCCAACTTCTCCTTTATAGCTAGCACCTTCTAATCCAGGCATCATTCTGGTTAACCTCTTCAAAGCTTCAACATCCTTCCTGTAATAAACCTGTTTCTATGCTGTACTATATTCTATGTTCTATATTCTAATGGGACAACCAAAACTACACACACTACTTCAAATGTGGCCCAGCCAAAGTAGTATAATATTGCAACATGACTTCCTAAAAAAAGGCACGGCTGGAGAATGGGGATAGGTGGCGTTTCGGGACGGGATCCTTCTTCAGACTGATTGGGCGGGGAGAAAGCTGGCACAGTGAAGCAGCAACAAAAGGCGTGGCAGGTAATGAGTGAACACAGTGGGGGGGGGGGGGGTTGATAGGCAGATGATTGGACAAAGGCAGAGATGAAAAAAAAGGTGTGAGATAAAAGGATTGACGAGTTGCAAGTTATGAAGCCAGAGAAGGGAATGTTGGGGGAAGAGATGAAATAGATGCAAGTCCAAGTGGGGCATAGGGGAGAAAGGGGGAGGGGTTTATTAGACATTGGAGCATTCAATGTTCATACCGCTGGGTTGTCTGCTACCCAACTGCCAAAGTGAGGCCACAGGCAAACAAAAGGAACAGCCGTGAGATTGTTATGAGATGCTGTTCCTCTTGTTTGCATGTGGCCTCACATTGGCAGTGGAGGAGGCGCAGGACAGACAGGTCACAATGGGAAGGAAGGCAGTTAGAATGGTAAGCAACCGGGAGATCCAGTAGAGACCTTAGCGACCGAGCGCAAGTTTTGGGTGAAGCAGTCGCCGAGTCTAATCTTGGTGTTGCTGATGTACAGGAGACCCCTTTGGGAACACCGGATGCTGTAGATATCCCAGCTTTTCTGCTCATTGCCCTGACCGATGAAAGCAAGCATACCGTGTGCTTTCTTCACCTCTCGACTGGTGTTTCCACTTTCAGGGAGCTATGGGCTTGGATCTCTCTGTTTATTAATGCTGTTAAGGGTCTTGCAATTTTTTGCGTACATTCGACCTCCAAAAGTGCAACACCTCGCACTTGCTCAGATTAAACTCCACCTGCCATATTTATGTCTGTTTCTGCAGCTGATTTATCCCACTGTATTTTGACAACCTTCCTCGTTGTCTGTAACTCCACCAATTTTGATGCGATCTGCAAACTTGCTAACTAACCTATCCACATTTACATCCAAGTGGTGTGAGAGGAGTTTCAGGATTTAGATCCAGAAATGATGATAGAATAATAAAATATTTCCATCCAGCATGAGATCCCCCTCGGATGTGGAGTACAAGGTACAAATTACTTAAAAAAAAAAAAAATTTCGTACTTCAATTTGAACTGCTGTGAGTTCCAAACCTAATCAACCATGGTGTTATGTTCAAATAATAAAGATGATATACTGTTGTGATAATTTGTACCTGATTTGCCCTTATTTCATGTATTTGGGATTGTTCCACTTATGCATTTTCACCCATTTACTTGTAGGGCAAAGAAAGTGAAGACCGCTGCCGAGTGGTCCACATCAGTAACCTGCCCTCTGTTGGTTACTCTGATTCAGATATTGTGCGCCTTGGTACACCCTTTGGCAAAGTGACTAACTACCTACTGATGAGAGTTAAAAATCAGGTACTGAACTATTTGAAATACTAGCAGTAATGTGAAATACTTCAACAAGTACAGTTACATTCATGGTACAGCCTATTGAGTTTCCTCAGGTTAAGTTCAGTTTGAAATATTCACATCTAGACTAAGTGGAACCCGTTGGGTCCCAGCATCACACGGGAGGGCTGGTCCCCCAACGCAATATGCCACCTCTCCACCAATTCCAATATTGGTGGCCAATATGGGGGGGGGGGGGGGGGCTTTCTGGAGCGCTAGTATGGGTGTTGTACGCTGAAGGGACTGATTTCCAAAGGGCTAGTATAGACATTGTGGGCCGAATGGATTCTTGGACTGGCGGCTCAGTCACTCAAGCCTGTTGTGCTGGCAGCTCACTCACGGCTGGTAGGCTGGCAGTTGACTCACGGCTATTCCTTGAAATTCCATTTCAAGCAGGGTGCAAGGCCACCAAATTCAAGTGCGGTTTCATATCACTTCAAACAGGGTGTAAGGCCACCAAATTCAAGTGCAGTTTCATAGCATTTCAAGCAGGGTGCAAGGCCACTAAAGACAGCGAGTCGTGACCTCTCCCTCCCCCTTCTTGCAGAGACTGAGCCACGCCCACACTTCCGGGTTTTATAGTCCCCCTCCCACCAGAAGGGGCGTGGCCTTCATGGCGTGATTGACAGAGAGAATCTCAACATTTTTAAAACACTAATAACTCTTTTATTTTTCATCGATGGGAAAAATCCTCGGCACCTGATGAGCAGAGTGGGACTCTGAGTAAGATGCCCAGAAATCACAGCCGTATGTCGTAGCGTTTTTTCTAAAATCAATATAAATCGCAAACAGGAAGTGGTCAAGATTAAACTTTTAATTATATATAGAAGGCAAGACAACTTTAATTAGTCAAGGCAGCTTTAATTAGGCAAGGCAGCTTTAATTAGGCAAGGCAGCTTTAATTAGGCAAGGCAGCTTTAATTAGGCAAGGCAGCTTTAATTAGGCAAGGCAGCTTTAGCACTTTCAAACCAAAGGCAACGCAGCTTCAGCACTTTCAAACCAAAGGCAACGCAGCTTCAGCACTTTCAAACCAAAGGCAACACAGCTTTAGCACTTTCAAACCAAAGGCTACACAGCTTTAGCACTTTCAAACCAAAGGCAACACAGCTTTAGCACTTTCAAACTACATTTTCAAACCACATTAAGGGCACTGACAGGTCAGTAAAACCACTCACAGTTTAGTAGACATGTGTTCAGTGTAATTCACAGCTCAGACTGAGAATTGTGACCTCTCGCTCCCCCATCTTGCAGAGAACTGAGGCACCTCCACACTTCCGGGTTTTATAGTCCCTCCGGAAGGGGCGTGGCCTTCAGGAGAGAGAATCTCAACATTTTTTAAACACTAATAACTTTTATTTTTCATCGATGGGAAAAATCCTCTTGTCCTGCGCAGCTGAAGGGGACTCTGAGTAAGATGACCAAAAATCACAGCTGTAAGTGTCAGCGTTTTCTCTAAAATCTATGTACAGAACAACAGGAAGTGGTCAAGATGAGACTTAGTAATATAGATAGCAGCGAATTTCACTTACTGGCATTGCAGTGACTGAGAAAATATTCTTCAATACTGTGGCGTAAATTCCGCAAGATGCAGAAAATATTTTCTCTTACTGGTGGCCTCCAAAATGTTTGTGCTATATTGTGAGTTTCTTAGTTTTGCTCCTACACTTTGTTAATAATTATCTGGTTTGAATCATTTGGATAGTAATTCTTTAATGTGCAAAGGCATTTGGTTTGATTCAGCATTTAGTTGCTATTTTATGCTTTCAGCTGACAAGGCTGTTATTTTCAGGGTGTATTTAACTGTTGAGGACTGCTTGCAATTCTGGTGGTTGTGTTACCGGAAGACTCTGATTGTATTGGAGTGGGTGAAGGGGGTTTTGGAAGTTGTTGCCAACAGAAAAGATTGGATAAACTGGGGCAGGTTTCCTTGAAGCAGAGACAGCATTTGAAAGAAAACAATCCTTTTAAGAGATTCAGGAGAGGAGTCTAACACTAAACATAAATTGAACTGTGATGTGTAGGTGTGCCACCTGCTGCACTGTTACAGTGGCTTGCAAACGTTTTCATACCCCTTGAACTTTTCCACATTTTGTCACGTTACAACCACAAATGTAAATGTATTTTATTGGGATTTTATGTGATAGACCAACACAAAGTGGTGCATAATTGTGAAGTGGAAGGAAAATGATACATGGTTTTCAAATTTTTTTACAAATAAAAAACTGAAAAGTGTCGTGTGCAAAAGTATTCAGCCCCCCTGAGTCAATACTTTGTAGAACCACCTTTCGCTGCAATTACAGCTGCAAGTCTTTTGGGGTATGTCTCTACCAGCTTTGCACATCTAGAGACTGAAATTTTTTCCCATTCATCTTTGCAAAATAGCTCAAGCTCAGTCAGATTGGATGGAGAGCGTCTGTGAACAGCAATTTTCAAGTCTTGCCAGAGATTCTCAATTGGATTTAGGTCTGGACTTTGACTGGGCCATTCTAACACATGAATATGCTTTGATCTAAACCATTCCATTGTAGCTCTGGCTGTATGTTTAGGGTCGTTGTCCTGCTGGAAGGTGAACCTCCGCCCCAGTCTCAAGTCTTTTGCAGACTCTAACAGGTTTTCTTCCAAGATAGCCCTGTATTTGGCTCCATCCATCTTCCCATCAACTCTGACCAGCTTCCCTGTCCCTGCTGAAGAAAAGCATCCCCACAGCATGATGCTGCCGCCACCATGTTTCACAGTGGGGATGGAGTGTTCAGGGTGATGTGCAGTGTTAGGTTTCCGCCACACATAGCGTTTTGCATTTAGGCCAAAAACTTCAATTTTGGTCTCATCTGACCAGAGCACCTTCCTCCACATGTTTGCTGTGTCCCCCACATGGCTTGTGGCAAACTGCAAACGGGACTTCTTATGGCTTTTTTTCAACAATGGCTTTCTTCTTGCCACTCTTCCATAAAGGCCCGATTTGTGGAGTGCACGACTAATAGTTGTCCTGTGGACAGATTCTCCCACCTGCGCTGTGGATCTCTGCAGCTCCTCCAGAGTTACCATGGGCCTCTTGGCTGCCTCTCTGATCAATGCTCTCCTTGCCTGGCCTGTCAGTTTAGGTGGACGGCCATGTCTTGGTAGGTTTGCAGTTGTGCCATACTCTTTCCATTTTCGGATGATGGATTGAACATTGCTGCATGAGATGTTCAAAGCTTGGGATATTTGTTTATAACCTAACCCTGCTTTAAACTTCTCCACAACTTTATCCCTGACCTGTCTGGTGTGTTCCTTGGACTTCATGATGCTGTTTGTTCACTAATGTTCTCTAACAAACCTCTGAGGCCTTCACAGAACAGCTGTATTTATACTGAGATTAGATTACACACAAGTGGACTCTATTTACTAATTAGGAGACTTCTGAAGGCAATTGGTTGCACTGGATTTTATTTAGGGGTATCAGAGTAAAGGGGGCTGAATACTTTTGCACGCGAAACTTTTCAGTTTTTTATTTGTAAAAACATTTGAAGACCATGTATCATTTTCCTTCCACTTCACAATTATGTGCCACTTTGTGTTGGTCTATCACATAAAATCCCAATAAAATACATTTACGTTTGTGGTTGTAACGTGACAAAATGTGGAAAGGTTCAAGGGTATGAATACTTTTGCAAGCCACTGTATATATGGATTCCTAATCATTGACTTCAAATGGAAAGATGGTTTGAGTACAAAAATTAAAACAGCTTCCTTCGATCACATAGGATCTTGGTGAATCCACATCTGGAGCATTGTGTACAATTGTGATGTCCTTATCTCCAAAACATGGCACACCTGCTATGGAAGGAATGCAACAAAGATTCACCAGATTGGTTCCTGAGATGGCAGGCACGGGTTATTGATAGGGGACGATCAGCCATGATCACAATGAATGGCGGTGCAGGCTCGAAGGGCCGAATGGCCTCCTCCTGCACCTATTTTCTATGTTTCTATGTAAATGAAAAGAATAAGATCTGCCCTCATTGACATGCAATAATTTCTTAAAATGCTGACAGTCAGATTTAGGGAGGATGTTGGTGTGACTAATCATCTAGGCCAGGGGTCGGCCCATAACCCGAAATCATCCGGCCCGTAGGCATTTTTTCTCCCCGTAATTATCCGGCCCGCAGACTTCCATCATCTCCGGTACCTCCTGGGCCCAAGACTGCGGCGCCCAGGCACGGTGAAGCAAGGAGGCCTGCGCTGGCGGCCACAATGGTGGAGCCATCGAGCAGCGCCAAGCTCTGGCTATACCGCATCCTGAGCAAAGCCACCTTCTGTGTTTGGGTTTTCACTGTCGGGATCGGGGTTGTCAATAGGCGGGGACGAGTGAGTGTGAGTATTTGAGCCACCGCCTTCACGAAAGAGCCAAGGCAATGTTGGTGAGCGCCCGTAACTAGGGTCCAGTGCTCCGGGGTGGCGACTTCAAAGGGGCGGGATCTATGTGAACACGTAGGCAGGATGGGGACGGGAAAGATGTGGCCCGCCAACCGCTCACAGACGTGCGTCCTGGCTCCTATGCAGAACCAGGTTGCCGACCCCCTGATCTAGGCCATGGAAGGCTGTCTCAAAATAGTTACTTAAGACTGAAAAGAGGAAAAATGTCTTCACTTGATGAGTTTTTGAAATTCTCTGTTCCGGCATTGCTTATGTTCACAAGAGATCATTAGATTTCTGAATATTAAAGGTATTAAATAATATGTGGCAGAAAAATCCTGTTGGTAGAAGTATTAGTTGCCATCTTGTGCAGTAATGCAGCAGGCACAAGAAGTTGAATGTCTATTCCTATTCCTTATGCTTTTGTTTTCTTTGAAAGTTTGTTAAATTTCTACCTATGGATTTATTATGTGATGTGGGACCCAGTAATTGAATTGAGCCTTAATTATGATTTCTGATTATCCTTGTATCGATTAATTACAGGTTTTCCTAGAAATGGAAACACATCATATAGCGATGACCATAATTGAGAAGTTCAAGAAAGTCCCTCTGATGTTCCATGGCAGAGAACTGAAAGTGTACTTGTCTCAAAAATATAAGAATCTTGTGCTGAGAGTAAGTCATGTGATCAGGATTATGTTTTCACCATGACCCAGGCAGTGCTCACATTTCAAAATGCTTTTATAATTTATATTGTTATTCTGATATCATTCCCATTAACCAAAGTACCTTGAGCTGTTTGTTACCCGAGTAAAATCTTTCCTGTTCCATCAGAAGCAAGTGAAGAGCTGGGTGCTTCTTTAAATAGCTGAATTAGCTGCTTCTGATGTATATTCACAGTTTTTCAGACTAATTTTATCGTGCGTGCATATTGGCTGCCTCTTGCCATTTGTGAAAAGCCTAAAGGTTATGGTTACATTTGATGTGGGTTATCAGTCTTTTCAACAATAAAAATAACAAACTCTGTAATAAGAGAGTTCCTATTTAAATATGTTAGATATTACTACTTGACAAATTCCTTTCTATATTTCAAGAATTGTTGATGGTTCCAGAAAGGATTGTAATGATTTCATTCCTCTTTCAGAAACAAGGTAGGGGTGTAGACGAACTGCTCGGAATCAAAGAGCGAGAAAACCGGTAGGTTCCGTGCTAAAAACGATACATTTGAAAACTGTTCTATTCACCTGTGCAGACTTTACAACTAATTGAAAATCCACTTGTGCTACAATGTAAAATATTTCTGCGTAGGAAGATGTAATATATTTAGGCAGTTTCTGACATAAATACAGTGCCCTCCATAATGTTTGGGACAGACCCATCAGTTAATTATTTGCCTCTGTACTCCACAATTTGAAATTTGTATTATAAATAAATCACATGTGGTTAAGAGTACACATGTAGAAATTACAGCAGTGTTTATACATAGTCCCCCCCCCATTTAGAAACATAGAAAAAAGGTCCAGGAGTAGGCCATTCGGCCCTTCGAGCTTGCACCGCCATTCAATATGATCATGGCTGATCATCCAACTCAGTATCCTGAACCTGCCTTCTCTCCATACCCCCTGATACCTTTAGCCACAAGGGCCACATCTAACTCCCTCTTAAATATAGCCAATGAACTGGCCTCAACTACCTTTTGTGGCAGAGAATTCCAGAGATTCACCACTCTGTGTGAAAAATGTTTTTCTCATCTCGGTCCTAAAAGATTTCCCCCTTATCCTTAAACTGTGACCCCTTGTTCTGGACTTCCCCAACATCGGGAACAATCTTCCTGCATCTAGCCTGTCCAACCCCTTAAGAATTTTGTATGTTTCTATAAGATCCCCCCTCAATCTTCTAAATTCTAGCGAGTACAAACCGAGTCTATCCAGTCTTTCTTCATATGAAAGTCCTGACATCCCAGGAATCAGTCTGGTGAACCTTCTCTGTACTCCCTCTATGGCAAGAATGTCTTTCCTCAGATTAGGAGACCAAAAATTTACGCAATACTCCAGGTGTGGTCTCACCAAGACCTTGTACAACTGCAGTAGAACCTCCCTGCTCCTATACTCAAATCCTTTTGCTATGAATGCTAACATACCATTCGCTTTCTTCACTGCCTGCTGCACCTGCATGCCTACTTTCAATGACTGGTGTACCATGACACCCAGGTCTCGTTGCATCTCCCCTTTTCCTAATCGGCCACCATTCAGTTAATAGTCTACTTTCCTGTTTTGCCACCAAAGTGGATAACCTCACATTTATCCACATTATACTGCATCTGCCATGCATTTGCCCACTCACCCAGCCTATCCAAGTCACCTTGCAGCCTCCTAGCATCCTCCTCACAGCTAACACTGCCCCCCAGCTTCGTGTCATCCGCAAACTTGGAGATGTTGCAATCAATTCCCTCATCCAAATCATGAATATATATTGTAAATAGCTGCGGTCCCAGCACTGAGCCTTGCGGTGCCCCACTAGTCACTGCCTGCCATTCTGAAAAGGATCCGTTTACTCCTATTCTTTGCTTCCTGTCTGCCAGCCAGTTCTCTATCCACATCAATACTGAACCCCCAATACCGTGTGCTTTAAGTTTGTATACTAATCTCTTCTGTGGGACCTTGTCGAAAGCTTTCTGAAAGTCCAGATATAACACATCCACTGGTTCTCCCTTATCCACTCCACTAGTTACATCCTCGAAAAATTCTATAAGATTCGTCAGACATGATTTACCTTTCATAAATCCATGCTGACTTTGTCCAATGATTTCACCACTTTCCAAATGTGCTGCTATCCCATCTTTAATAACTGACTCTAGCAGTTTCCCCTCTACCGATGTTAGACTAACTGGTCTATAATTCCCCGTTTTCTCTCTCCCTCCCTTTTTAAAAAGTGGGGTTACATTAGCTACCCTCCAATCCTCAGGAACTACTCCAGAATCTAAAGAGTTTTGAAAAATTATCACTATTGCATCCACTATTTCTGGGGCTACTTCATTAAGTACTCTGGGATGCAGCCTATCTGGCCCTGGGGATTTATCAGTCTTTAATCCATTCAATTTACCTAACACCACTTCCCGGCTAACCTGGATTTCCACTCAGTTCCTCCATCTCATTTGACCCCCGGTCCACTGCTATTTCCGGCAGATTATTTATGTCTTCCTCAGTGAAGACAGAACCAAAGTAGTTATTCAATTGGTCTGCCATGTCCTTGTTCCCCATGATCAATTCACCTGTTTCTGACTACAAGGGACCTACATTTGTTTTAACTAATCTTTTTCTCTTCACATATCTATAAAAACTTTTGCAGTCAGTTTTTATGTTCCCTGCCAGTTTTCTTTCATAATGTATTTTCCCTTTCCTAATTAAGCCATTTGTCCTACTCTGCTGGACTCTGAATTTCTCCCAGTCCTCTGGTAGGATGTTTTTTCTGGCTAATTTGTATGCTTCATCTTTTATTTTGATACTATCCCTGATTTCCCTTGTTATCCACGGATGCACTACCTTCCCTGATTTATTCTTTTGCCAAACTGGGATGAACAATTGTTGTAGTTCATCCATGCAGCCTTTAAATGCCTTCCATTGCATATCCACCGTCAACCCTTTAAGAATCAACTGCCAGTCTATCTTGGCCAATTCACGTCTCACGTTCCAGAGCACCATAATGTTTGGGACACTGCAGTGTCATGTAAATGAAAGTAGTCATTTTTGTTGCATATCCTTTGTATGGAATGACTGTTTGAAGTCTGCGATTCACGGACATCACCAGTTGTTGGATGTCTTGTCTGGTGATGCTCTGCCAGGCCTGTATTGCAGCCATTTTTAGCTTATGCTTGTTTTGGGGGCTAAACCCCTTCAGTTTTCTCTTCAGCATATAAAAGGCATGCTCAATTGGGTTCAGATCGGGTGATTGACTTGGCCACTCAAGAATTGACCATTTTTTAGCTTTGAAAAACTCCTTTGTTGCATTACAGTATGTTTGGGATCATTGTCTTGCTGTAGAATAAACCTCCGGCCAATGAGTTTTGAGGCATTTGTTTGAACTTGAGTAGATAGGGTATGTCTATACACTTCAGAATTCATTATGCTACTACCATCAGCAGTTGTATCATCAATGAAGATAAGTGAGCCAGTACCTTCAACAGCCATACATGCCCAGGCCATAACACCCCCACCACCTTGTTTCTCAGACGAGGTGGTTATGCTTTGGATCTTGGGCAGTTCCTTCTCTCTTCCACACTTTGCTCTTGCTATCACTCTGATATGTTAATCTTCGTCTCACCTGTCCACAAGACCTTTTTCCAGAACTGTGGTTGCCGTTTTAAGTACTTCTTGGCAAACTGTAACTTGGCCATCCTATTTTTGCAACTAACCAGTGGTTTGCATCTTGCAATGTAGCCTCTGTATTTCTGTTCATGAAGTCTTCTGCGGACTGTGGTCATTGACAAATCCACACCTGACTCCTGAAGAGTGTTTCTGATCTGTCGGACAGGTGTTTGGGGATTTTCCTTTATTATAGAGAGAATTCTTCTGTCATTATCTTCCTTGGCCTGCCAGTCCTTATGCAATTAGTAAACTCATCAGTGCTCTCTTTCGTCTTAATGATGTTCCAAACAGTCGATTGTTTGACTAAGCCTAAAGTTTGACTGATGTCTCTAACAGTTTTATTCTTGTTTCTCAGTCTCATAATGGCTTCTTTGACTTTCATTGGCACAACTTTGGTCCTCATGTTGATAAACAGCAATAAAAGTTTCCAACGGTGATGGAAAGACTGGAGGAAAGACTAGGTGCTGAGAGCTCTCATATACCTGCATTAAGGAGGCAATTAAACACACCTGAGCAATTACAAACACTTGTGAAACCATGTGTCCCAAACATTATGGTGCCCTGAAATGGGGGACTATGTATAAACAGCTGTAATTTCTACATGGTGAAACCAAAATGTATAAAAAATACCCTACTATAAAATCTGACAATGTGCACTTTAACCACAAATCTCAAATTGTGGAGTACAGGGGCAAATAAATAGACAATAGTTGCAGGAGTAAGCCATTCGGCCCTTCGAGCCAGCACCGCCAAGAGGAGGACAAATATGATCATGGCTGATCATCCACAATCAGTACCCTGTTCCTGCCTTCTCGCCATATCCCCTTTAAGAGCTCTATCTAACTCTTGAAAGCATCCAGAGAATTGGCCTCCACTTCCTTCTGAGGCAGAGAATTCCACAGATTCACAACTCTCTGGGTGAAAAAGTTTTTCCTCATATCCGTTCTAAATGGCCTACCCCTTATTCTTAAAGTGTGGCCCCTGGTTCTGGACTCCACCAACATCGGGAACATGTTTCCTGCCTCTAACGTGTCCAATCCCTTAATAATCTTATGTTTCAATAAGAAATCCTCTCATCCTTCTAAATTCCAGAGTATACAAGCCCAACTGCTCCGTTCTATCAACATATGACAGTCCCGCCATCCCGGGAATTAACCTTGTGAACCTACGCTGCACTCCCTCAAGAATGTCCTTCCTCAAATTTGGAGACCAAAACTGCACACAATACTCCAGGTGTCGTCTCATTAGGGCCCTGTACATTTGCAGAAGGACCTCTTTGCACCTATACTCACTCTTCTTGTTATGAATGCCAACATGCCATTAGCTTTCTTCACTGCCTGCTGCACCTGCATGCTTACTTGCAGTAACTGATGAACAAGGACCCCAGATCTCCTTTTCCCAACTTGACACCTTTCAGATAATAATCTGCCTTCCTCTTTTTGCCACCAAAGTGGATAACCTCACATTTATCCACATTAAACTGCATCTGCCATACATCTGCCCACTCACCCAACCTGTCCAAGTCACCCTGCATCCTCATAGCATCCTCCTCACAGTTCACACTGCCACCCAGCTTTGTGTCATCTGCAAATTTGCTAATGTTACTTTGAATCTCTTCATCCAAATCATTGATGTATATTGTAAATAGCTGCGGTCCCAGCACCGAGTCTTGCGGTGCCCCACTAGTCACTGCCTGCCATTCTGAAAGGGACCCGTTAATCCCAACTCTTTGTTTCCTGTCTGCCAACCACTTCTCTATCCATGTCAGCACTCTACCCCAATACCCTGTGCCCTAATTTTGCCCACTAATCTCCTATGTGGGACCTTATCAAATGCTTTCTGAAATTCCAGAAGATTAGTCGAGCATGATTTCCCCTTCGTAAATCCATGCTGACTCGGACCGATCCTGTTACTGCTATCCAAATGTTCGGCTATCTCATCTTATATAATTGACTCCAGCATCTTCCCCACCACCAATGTCAGGCTAATTGGTCTATAATTCCCTGTTGTCTCTCTCCCACCTTTCTTAAAAAGTGGGATAACATTAGCTACCCTCCAATCCACAGGAACTGATCCTGAGTCTATAGAACATTGGAAAATTATCACCAATGCATCCACGATTTCTAGAGCCACTTCCTAAAGTACCCTGGGATGCAGACCATCAAGCCCTGGGGATTTATCAGCCTTCAGGCTTGAACTTTTCATCAGCTTTTTTTTGATTCACGTCTCCTCGAAAACCCGATGCGGTAACGGTGAGATTTTTACATATTCTGGTAGAGATTTACCTCATGATTTCAAAATTCCCCTCATCTGTAAATTTGATTAATTATTTCCCGAGTTTTTTTACTAAAATTGTTCACCAATATTAAATAATTATAAATCTAACGTGCTGAAGCCAGCTGGATGACGTCACCTCCTCGCGGCCAGCTGCGCCGAATATTCAATGCGCAGCCACGAGCTGTGAGTTACGTGACCCAGCCCCCTCCCAGGCTCTGGATTTAAGCCGTTGAACAGGTGATCAAGTCATGCTGCACGTTCCACTGGGCTTCTTGAAGTTCTATAACATGGCAGCGGTGGTCGTTATTGCCACGTGGCCACGGACAAGCGCAGTTGAAAAGGGGCTGTTGAGCCCGTCACGGGACGACCTCCTCTCCGTCTCCCCCGCCCAATCGCCTGCCACGCTGGTGAGTGCGCTTACCCTTGCGGAGGCCACGATCGGCCGGCCCTCCGCTGTTTTTCACCGCCCTCAAATCGCTCCGGGCATCGTTCTGGTCCACGACGGCCGCAGCCCAGCTCGGGCCTGGCGCCTGATGGGGAGGCTTGTGCTCTACGACTTGGGTTGGTCCTGCCTCTACCCCCTCCCCCTCCCTCTCTACCCCCTCCCCGGGGAAGAGAAAGAGAGAGAGGAGCGGGGGGAGGGGGCAGATGGAGAGGGGGGCGGAGAATGGAGAGGGGGGGGGTGTGGCCCTCCCTCTCTGCCCACCCCCCTCTCTGCCCCCCGGCGAGAACGGCCAGGAACATCGGGCCTCCGTAGAGGCAACTGTGGAGGCCTCAATAGGCCTGACTTTGGGGAGAACTGGGGTTGGGGACTGGACATTGTGCCTTCCCCCACAGTGGTAACCATTGTGGGGGGATGATTTTGTGTGTAGTGTCTATGTTAGTCTATGTCCAAGATGGCGGTCGGAAGGGAGAGTGGACGCTGGCGCAGTTTGGCTGCCGCTGCTCTATCTTCACATTGTGTTTCTGATTTTTTTTGTTGTCTTTTTTGGATCGAATTTCTGTCTTTAATTTGTGTATTGGTGATGTCTTTATAACTTATTTTACTCTGATTATATGTTTCTTTGTTAAATTTTTTAAGGTGTCCTTGAGACTTTTGTATAGGCGCACATAAATAAAATCTATTATTATTATTATTATTATTAGTGAATATTGGGACCTATGGGTGAGTGGTGGAGTATTGCGTTCAAGAACCAGCCCTCCCCTGTGACGCCGCCCCCCCCACCCCTCAATCTCTACCTCCCTCTCTACCCTCCTCCCTCTCCACCCCACCCCCCCCAGCGGCGCCTGCGCAGTTGGGGGTTATGCGTGAGTGATAGGGCGGGTGATGGGGTAAAAGGAGCGAATGAATAATATAAATATAATATCAAGGGGGGGGGGGTTAGTGTGTGTGAGACGCCAAAGACCGCCCCCCCCCCCCCCAGCCGCAACAGCGCATTCAAAATGTCTGTTCCCTACCTTTTGCATGAGTGCCAATATTCCATTCGCCTTCCTACTTATTTGCTTTACCTGCATGCTAATTTTTATGTTTCACGTACAAGGAGCCCCAGATTCTTTTGTCCTGCAAAATTTCACAATTTCACTCCATTTAAACAATAAATTGATTTCATTGATCTCATTTTGCTCATTTTACACTCTTTTTGTCAATTTATCCAATTTCTGGACCTATCCATATATCTTTGCAAGCTTTATGTTACCATTCGTAACATTTTGTGTTTTCAGCATTTAAAAAAAATCTTACGTCATTATAGATGAGTTATTTCTGATTGGCAATGCAGAGATGAACCGTCTGGCCTTTTTGTATTTATTCTGTTAGATAGTCATGTCTCTATTCACACCACCTTATTATCTCAAACCCCAAGCATTCTTCTATGTTGACCTGCTATGTGGCACATTATCAAATGCCTTCCAGAAATGCAGGTACATAGTGTTTAGTGCTTCCTCTGTATCCACTTGGCTACATTTACAAAGAACGGAAAGTTTATCAAACATTATATTACTTTCATGTAACCATTTTTCTCTGTTTCAATCAATTACATTTTTCCTCTGAGAAATCCTTTCATTCTAGACTTCCAAAATCATAATTATCTGATTCAAGTTATCATTGCTTCGAACAAATATTATACCGTCAGAGTTTTGATCATTTTCGTTAAGAAAACACATAGTGTTAAAACGTATATAAATATTTTAACAATACTGATATTTACATTTTTGGATTTGACTTTAGGAAAAGGGGTCGTTCTCAAAGTCCTCCTTCCAAAAGAGCACGGTCCCCCACCAATAAGAGAAAAGCTCAGGAAAAATTGGACACTTCAAAGGAATCCGATCAAGACAGTGCACAGATGGGTTCTCCTTCGGTTGAAGAGGAAACGGATCAAAAACAGATGGACGGAGTGAATGTGGAAAATACAAAATCAACAAGTGGTCCTTCCACGGGCACTGAGAACTGTGAGGAGCTGGATGGGTCAGTGGATTTACTGACTTACCACGAGTCAATGAACATCGAGTCTGATCTTAGTGGTAAAGAGGGTGATAAGGAGGTGGAATCGGAAAGAGAAATAGAAATTGGGCACTTCAATGATGGTGAAGTTAATGATGCAGAACCAAGCTCTCAGAATACAAAACCATTAAATGAAAAGGTAGGCATTAAAGTCATTATTCCAGCAACCATTATTTAGGAACTCTCTAAATTCTAATGTACAATCTTAAGAATCATACAAAAGAAAAAAAATTGTGGTTTGTGAATTCATGCCTATTTTTTTATTTCACTGCTATTGAATTCAAATGTACTGATGGGGGATGTTCGTAAAATAGTAAGAATATGCAGTATTTTACAAATGTTACGAAACAGAAGGCCCAGCTTGTTGCTTACCTTTGGGTACATAGTGTTCACCTGATTAGTTTGACATGATCAAGAAATAGGGCTGACCCTTCAGCCCCAAGTCTTCCTGTGAATCGAAGTGCATTGCAAGTGGCAACTAGGTCAGGCAATTAATGCTGAGGTCCTGCTTCCTATTGGCCTTAAGACTGCCTGGTATTCTCAGAGTGCTTTGACTTGCTTTCACAGTGCCCTCCATAATGTTTGGGACAAAGACCCGTCATTTATGTATTTGCCTCTGTACTCCACAATTTGAGATTTATAATAGAAAAAAAATCACACGTGGTTAAAGTGCACATTGTCAGATTTTAATAAAGGCCATTTTTATACATTTTGGTTTCACCATGTAGAAATTACAGCAGTGTTTATACATAGTCCCCCATTTCGGGGGCACCAAAATGTTTGGGACACATGGCTTCACAGGTGTTTGTAATTGCTCAGGTGTGTTTAATTGCCTCCTTAATGCAGGTATAAGAGAGCTCTCAGCACCTAGTCTTTCCTCCAGTCATTCCAGCACCTTTGGAAACTTTTATTGCTGTTTAGCAACATGAGGACCAAAGTTGTTCCAATGAAAGTCAAATAAGCGAATATGAGACTGAGAAACAAGAATAAAACTGTTAGAGACATCTGCCAAACCTTAGGCTTACCAAAATCAACTTTGGACCATCATTAAGAAGAAAGAGAGCACTGGTGAGCTTACTAATCGCAAAGGGACTGGCTAGCCAAGGAAGATGATGACAGAAGAATTCTCTCTATAATAAAGACAATTTCCCAAACACCTGTCCGACAGATCAGAAACACTCTTCAGGTGTGGATTTGTCAATGACCACTGTCCCCAGAGTACTTATGGGTGCTGAAGGAACTGGCTCACTTATCTTCATTGATGATACAACTGCTGATGGTAGTAGCATAATGAATTCTGAAGTGTATAGATGCTATCTGCTCAAGTTCAAACAAATGCCTCAAAACTCATTGGCCGGCGGTTCAGTCTACAGCAAGACAATGATCCCAAACATACTGCTAAAGCAACAAAGGAGTTTTTCAAAGCTAAAACATGGTAAATTCTTGAGTGGCCAAGTCAATCACCTGATCTGAACCCAATTGAGCATGACTTTTATATGCTGAAAAGAAAACTGAAGGTGACTTGCCCCCAAAACAAGCATAAGTTACAGATGGCTGCAATACAGGCCTGGCAGAGCATCACCAGAGAAGACACCCAGCAACTGGTGAATCACAGACTTCAAGCAGTCATTGCATGCAAAGAATATGCAACAAAATACTAAACATGACTACTTTCATTTACATGACGTTGCTGTGACCCAAACATTATGGTGCCCTGAAATGGGGGGGGACTATGTATAAACACTGTTGTAATTTCTACATGGAGAAACCAAAATGTATAAAAATGGCCTTTATTAAAATCTGACAATGTGCACTTTAACCACATGTGATTTATTTTCTTTTACAAATCTCAAATTGTGGAGTACAGATGCAAATAAATAAATGACGGGTCTTTGTCCCAAACATTATGAAGGGCACTGTAAATGTCTCTATTAAATACATTTAGACAAAATAAATATAAAGGTTAGTCAATCACCTGCATTTATTAACCTTTTACACAGGAAAGTAAATTGGTGTTCTGTTGTAGAATTCAGTTCTGAGTCTTGCAGGGATGACAAAGGAGATCACGTGCTGCCAACAACCTCTTTCTCTAATCTACACAGTTAGGGAAGAAAGACCAGTGGCCAGCGAGAGAGAGATGGTGCAGTCATTTGTGTATTAACAAATGGCACAGTGTCATGCACACTTGTGTGAAATAGATTTGTTTAATTCAAAAATAGTTCTATCTCTCCTCTCTTTTACAAATGCAACAATGTCCTTCTGGAGTGGTGAGCAGCTAACCCTAAAGGGCCTGTCCCACTTAGGCGACTGCCAGGGACTAGTTTTAATGGAATTCAACTAGGACACCTGGCGACCACCTACGACAACACCTACATCAACCTACGACAACATATGACAGCAAAGATTGTCGCCACTGACGCTGAAAAATTTTCAACATGTTAAAAATATTTGCAGTGGTCGCCTGTAGTTGCCCTAAAAATTGCCTAATTGGGACAGGGCCATAACCCAAATGCCCTCAAGATCCTTTGACAAATGTAAGCACGCTGAATCTTTCATGAACCCGTATACTTAACAATATCTCATCTCTTGGGGATGACACAAAGAACACCTTGTTTTTAGAGAAATTCAAACGCGTTATGGTCACAGCTGCTTATGCTTAGGAAAAAAAAATCTGTTTTTAATTTACTTCCTTTCAGAATGACTGAAATTTAATTCCAGAAAGTAATTATTTGGAGTTTATCGGCAATTGCATCTTTTGGATTATCATTTTTAGTGACTCAGTGGCCTCCTGAAATGCAGTTACATCCAAAAGCTCCTGCCTAATTTCCCATTGACTAACAATGTTGAAGCTTTTGTGGAATTTATACAACATGTAACCAATCTCTATATTTGGTGCAATCCTTTCACCTTACAGGCGATAATGCCATAACTACGTATTATTAATATATCCATTCTTCTGTAGCCTTAGATGAAAATATTAGCCCAAAACATTTGGCTACCGTTAAGCATCTCCATAAGTGAAGCTTCTACGCATTGCAAACTTTAACATTTCATGAGTGGTTTTGTGAATTTTTCCCTTCAGAGATCAGGTGGCATACATTGTCCAGAATATACGGAGGAATTATTTGCTCACGATGAGATAGATGATGAAAATTCTGTTCTTTCTAAGAAAACAAGATCTATGCAAGGAGACAAAGTTGATGCTAATTTGGTCAAAGAAGACCACGATGTCAAAACTGAAAGTTACGATACAAGATGCACCCTGGATGAAAAAGTTGAACCTGATATTCAAAGTGGCGATGGATTAATGAAAAGCAGTCCCATATGTGCTGAACCGTCAACTGAACAGATCCAGGTGCTCTCTCCTCTACCTGATGAATACAAGCTTGGGCCATATAAACCCAACAATCCTGTAGGTAAGATGACAAAACATTTCTAAAATGATTGGTGCAAAGTTTTCATTGGATTCTCATTTGTATATCAATACTGTTCCATGCCTAATGACATTTGGTAGGTCTTCCAAATTAAGTTTAGTTTGTTTTGAATTGTTATAGATATTTTGAAAACAAAAGAGAGAGCTCATTTAATCCCCTTGAGCCTATGGCAAATCTGGGACCTAACTACCGACACTTATCCACCTTTGTTCCTCTGGTTTATCAGAAGTGTTTAGAAAAGCATTAATTTATCAAGCAACAATTGCTGTTTGTGGAACAGAACTTCAACCAGTTGCAGTCATAGAGCTATACAAGATAGAAATATGCCTTTGTACACAGCTTGTCCTTGCCAACCTTGTTTCCCAAGTTCAAAAGTCACAGGAGAAGATTCGGCCATTCACGTTCACAAGTTATAGGAGTAGAATTCGGCCCATCGAGTCTACTCAGCCATTTAATCATGTGCTGTTTGTACATCATATTTTGTCTTGCAAGACGCCAACTAATTATTAATTTATGTGTTATCCTGTTTCTGGACATTTCTGAGACCAATGTAGGTTTTGTTTGTACATGTGCTGCGTTAGCTGTGAACTTCATCGCTTCTAGAGATTCTATATTAGGAAAGAAAAGACTGACACACTATGCTTCCTTTCAGGATTAGATTATGTTGTTCCAAAAACAGGCTTCTACTGCAAACTCTGTTGTCTCTTCTACACAAAAGAGGAGACAGCGAAGCAGACTCATTGTGGCACCATTGAACATTACCAGAGACTTAAGGTAAGCTTGTTTTAAAGCTATCCTTCGGAACGTATCCCTTTCCAAGAAAGTCTTCTGTTTGGCAATAGTATTAACAACAAGAAACATTAAGATAGAATATTGATCAGTTTGTGTTCTCAGTAATGCAGTTTAGCAAGGAGTAACATTTACTCATCTTGGAATATGAAATGTCACTTTCTTTGATTGCCTTGATGTTCTTGAGCACCGTTGACCCTCGTGAATATCAGGCACGTTGCTAGTGTCTTCCACTGTGAAGACTGGTGCAAAAAAGTTATTCAACTCCTCTGCCATTTCTTTATTCCCCATTATCACTTCTCCTGCATCATCAACATCCACTCTTGCCTCTTTCTTTATATATATATATAACTGAATTAACTCTCTCTTGATATCCTCTTTTATATTATTGGCTCTTTCATCTTTTCTCCCCATATTGCATTTACAGTTACCTTCTCTTGTTCTTTAAAAGCTTACCAATCCTCTGACTTCCCACTAATCTTTGCTATGTTATATGCCTTCTCTTTTAGTTTTATGCTGTCCTTGACTTCCCTTGTCAGCCACGGTCACCTCTTTCTCCCCTTGAACCTTTCTTCCTCTTTGGAAAGAAAAGGTCCTGCATCTTCCGGATTATTCCCAGATATTCCTGTCATTGCTGTTCCAACATCACCTCTGCTCGGGTCCCTTTGTAGTCAACTTTGGCGAGCTCCTGCCTCTAGTCCCCTTTGCTCAGCTGCAAACCGACACATCAAATTTCACCTTCTCCCTCTCAAAACTTATGTTGTTTAAGAGTCTGAAGAAGGGTCTCGACACGAAACGTCACCTATTCCTTCGCTCCATAGATGCTGCTTCATCCGCTGAGTTTCTCCAGCATTTTTGTCTAAAACTTATGTTGTGGGTCGCTACCTCCTAATGGTTCCTTTTCCTTGTGTTCCCTTATCAAACCTGGTTCATTACATAACACTAAATCCAGAATTGCCTTTTCCCTGGTAGGCTCCACTGCAAGCTGCTCTAAAAATCAATCTCGGAGGCAATCTATAAATTCCCTTTCTTGGCGTTCAGAACCAACCTGATTTTCCCAGTCTACCTTCATATTGAAATGTCCCATGACCACTGTAGCATTTCCTTTTATACGGCAATTTTATCTCTGGATGCAACTTGTACCCTATATCCTGGCTACTGTTTGGGGGCCTGTAAATGACGCGAGTCTTTTTACCCTTATAATTTCTCGCCTCTATCCACAATTACTCTATGTCACCCCTTGCTAAGGACTGAATTTCATTCATAACCAACAGAGCTACCCCACCCCCTCTGCCCACCTTTCTGTCTTTTTGATAGGACGTATAACCCTAAATATTCAACTCCCAGCTCCGATCCTCTTGCAGCTACATCTCCGTAATGCCAACAACATCACACCTGCCAATTTCCAACTGTGTTACAAGCTCATCCACATTGTTCCTTGTGCTACGCACATTCAAATATAATTCCTTCAATTCGGTGTTGACCACACCTCCTCTCACAACCACCCGATTTTCCTCTACCTTACTATATTCTTCGTTTTTAAACTTTCTGTCCTGCTATTTCCGGAGACTTCCGTGACCTTTCCTGCACTCTCCCTCATGTTAACTCCACGCATACGCTTCCACGTTGTTGACCTCCCCCCACTATTTAGTTTAAACCCATCCGTATAGCACTAGCAAACCTGCCTGCCAGAATGTTGGTCCCCTCCAGTTAAGTTGCAACCCGTCCCTTTTGTACAGGTCACCCCTGCCCCAGAACAGATTCCAATGATTGAGAAAACTAAATCCCCATCCGCTGCACCAACTCCTGAGCCACACAATCAGCTCCCCCACCTTTCTGTTCCTACCCTCACTAGCACGAGGTACTGGAAGCAAACCAGAGATAACTACCCTGGAGGTCCTGCTTTCAGCCTCCTACCTAATTCTCTCTATTCGAGTTGCAGAACCTTTCCTATGTCGTTTGTGTCTACATGCACAACTACTTCCGGCTGCTCCCCCTTTCCTCTTGAGGATGTCCTAAGACATCTTGGACCCTGGCACCAGGGAGGCAACACACCATCCTTGAGTCTCGCCTCGTTGCCACAGAATCTCCTATCCGCATCTCTGACAATGGAGTCACCCACCACTATGGGGGGCTCCCTACTGGACTGGATGATTGGAGCACTCACTGAAAGAGTGAAAAAAGAAAAGCTCCATGTTTTGGTTTGTGTGAGGACAGTAGCTTCCTTCTGGGTTGTCAATTCCTTTTATCCTCCAATCGTCATTGATTACTGCACCATTCAACTATTCATGCATCATTCAGATATTTTGGTAAAATCTCATCCATAGAGTTGCTTTTGGAGTGCACCGATAGTGGGGCAAATATAATAATAATAATAGATTTTATTTTAAGGGCGCCTAATACCGAGGTCTCTAGGACACCTTACAATTTAAGAAACGTATAAACATATAAACATATAATCAGAGTAAAACAAGTTATAAAGACATCACAAATACACAAATTAAAAACAGAAATTCGATCCAAAAAAAGACAACAAAATTCAGAAAACACAACATGAAGGGAGAGCAGCGGCAGCCAAACCGCGCCAGCGTACACTCTCCCTTCCGCCTGCCATGTTGGACATAGACTAACATAGACTAACACAGACACTTAACACTACACACAAAATCATCCCCCCACAATGGTTACCACTGTGGGGGAAGGCACAATGTCCAGTCCCCAACCCAGTTCTCCCCAGAGTCAGGCCCATCGAGGCTGCCACAGTTGCCTCTACGGAGGCCCGATGTTCCTGGCCGTCGGGAGAGTCCTCGCAGCGGCTGGACGGCCAGTTTCCCAGCGGAGTCGATGGCACCTGAAGCCGACAGGGCCGTGCCGAGTTGTAGCCACGAGGCTCCGCAGATCCGCAGCCCGGAGGTGTTGATCTCGGCGGTCACCGCATACCGGAGCTCCACCGCGTCGACCCAGCGCGGCGACCCAGGCAAGGCATCGCCCGCTACACTCCCCGATAGCGTTCCAGCGCTGTGCCGCCGACCGAAGCTGAAGGTGCTGGGCGGTCCCCGTCAGGAAACGGCGCTCCATGCCCGCTGGTAGGCCACGAGGACGGGTCGACGAGGCAGCCCGGAGAAAAAGCTGCCTCACCGATCAGGTAGGGACCTAGAATAAAATTACCCCCATTCACCTTACATTTAAAAGTAGATTTCTCCAACTGGAGACACTAAAACACACTAAAAAACTATTAAAAAAAGGGTGAATTAAACAGACGGCTGCTGGTTAGCAGCCGTTCCCCAACATGGCTGCTCCTCCAAATATAGCACAGCCAGCACCGTCATTCAATATGATCATGGCTGATCATCCAAAATCAATACTCCGTTCCTGCTTTTTCCCCATATCCCTTTATTCCTTTAGCCCAGAGAGCTAAATGGGCCTCCACTACCTTCTGTGGCAGATAATTCCACAGATTCACAACTCTGGGTGAAAAGGTTTTTCCCCATCTCAGTCCTAAATAGTCAACCCATTATTCTTAAACTGTTCTATAACTTAATTATCGTGTTTCTGACTTTGTTGTTGTAGAGTCGGCTTGAGTTTTGTACCAGTCTGAGAGGATAGATCTTTTGTTGTTAACATCTTTTACTTTGCATTTTTACAGAAAGTGCTGGACAAACAAGCTGTGGGGTACTGGAAAGAGAAGCAGCAGCAAGTCATTCCGAGTGACTGAACAAGCGCCTACAACCCAGTGAGAAGCATCTTTCCAGTATTACTGAAGATTTTAACCCTGGGGACATGACCTTTTAATAATTTGGAACTGGAACATTTTACAAGAGTCTTGTGTTCCAATGTTCAAAAACTTAGGGCTGCAAAACATTTTGAAACATTAACAATATGTCATAACATTTCATATTCATTTTTGTTGTTGGTTTTAAAGCCATTAAATGTATCCCCACTTGTAGCGGGCTACCTAATCTGACATCCAGTTACCAGTGGCTCATCCTGATCTTTCATTAAAACCCACAAACATTTACTCTAAGTTCTGTTTCTCATCGGTACCTATATTTTCAAACTTCAGTAGTAGAAATATGGTTCAAAATCTTTTTAAAGAGTGGACATTGCATCTTCACAAAAATAGCCCATTGCATCAAAACCTTGTAGCATGCAATATTAATTCTGTTTAAACACCTGAAATTTGTTTGTGAAAGATGAACTTTTTATCACTCATCGCTGGCCATGTTTTTTCAGATCAATTGATAACATTGTAACTGATGGTGATGGAGTGAATATTCTTCTGAAAGAAATCCATTTTAAGAAGTGAAATGGTAATAAATGGAAGGTTAAAAGAAAATTGATCACATCCATCAGTGTTCCTTGCTCGTTAAAATTACAGTTGTAGTTCTGTTATGTTTACAACCATAAATGGGGATTTTGTAATCTGGGTTTGTAATACATTGGACCAACACTAATATCCATCCATCTCAAACCAAACTAAGTACACTTTTTAGGTTTCCTTAAGTGTGTGGAAAAATGCACCACATGGTCTGCTTTCTTAAAATACTCCTTTATTTATACATTTATTCAGTCTTATATAAATAGGAAATATTGTCACCTGTAAACAAAGTGTCAGTGTCTAAATGTACAAAGTGCATTTGAATTTGATCTCGCCATCTTCCCAACATAAATTACCATGAAGTATTGTGTAAATTGATTTCTCTCCCCAAAAGATTAGTTATTCCGTGAAAGCAATCAACTAGTTTAGTTTTATAAGCATTTTGAAAAACCATATTACATTCTTGTTGTGATATTACAAATTAAACAAAAAAAATGCAGATATCACTTGTATGATTTTGTTTGTACCAGAAAATGTACAACTCTTACTGACTGACCACTGTCACATGCAGTGTCATTAGGACCAAGTGTTTAGTTAATGTTATGGTTAGATGTTATGGAAATAACTATGGTTGTTAAGATTTTAATTGCAGAAATAGTTTCTTTTTAATATTACTGTTGTTGTATTAATTTTAAATTGTAACTTGAGGCACTGTAGTCCCTGTGAACTTGTCAAGTCCTAAATTGACAAAAGGAAGGTTTAACAAATCTGAATGACCAACCAACTGATTCTCAATGCAAGAATAAAAAAATGTATCTTGAAAGTCCCCAACAATGTTGTTTATATTTTTAGACTATTGTAGACTTGGGATATTGTTAACAACCTCTATTGTGTGTGCACTCCATTTCGCTGCCCACGATTTTCTACTTTAGTCAAATATATTGAAGAGCTCGGTGAAGTCAGGACTTTTATACAACATAATGGCTCTCGGGAGTTTAGATATTTGCATCATACCTGCATGAAAACACAAAATCTGGAATGGAATGGCAGGGTTTCTTTGAGTTTATTCCCACTGCTGTCTTTGCTGCATCCATTTTGAGCCATTATAACCTTTCAAATGGATAATTAAGAGGCAAGAATTGCAAGTGTTGCTTCAGATATTGCATATTTACAATATAGTGTAACCGTATTTTATATATTTGCATAAATTATGCATGTGCAGTCATGCATGCATGGACTCAAAAGCACTGTGTTTCTTCACATATTTTAAGGCGATTCGAGGTATTTTTTACATTAAAAAAGAAATAGTATTCCATAAAAATCCAAACAGCTCAATTTTCACAGAATTGAACAATTTAAAAAATTCATTTTTTTCCTTTCATTAATTGTACATTTTCTCGATATCAATATGGAGTATTTAAAAAGTCCAATATATAAAGCACAGATATTTTACTGTCTACATGGAACATATATAGTGGCAAAATGAAAATTTCAAAGAAATGCTCCAAAAACTATGGGTTATTGTGTTCTGCAGCTGGTGTCAAAGATAAGGTGAGGGGTTTCTGTTTCGCTGTTCTAAATATACACATGAAGTGGCTTGTTATTTTAAGTTGGCCTCAGTCAAAATTAGATCTTTGTCTTCATCTGCATTTAACTCAAATTCTTGCTTATGTGTTTCTTAAAGCAAGCATGCTTGTCTTCTAGAATTAAGAGTGTACCTAGTAGACCTCTGAGATGGTATTGGTATTTAAAGTATTCAGACATATTAAATCATTGCCCATTATAACTGTGATGTATTGTTTAAATCTGTGGTCTTTGGCCAGATATCGTTTTGTATTCAAACTGTTTAAGCATAGTTCCTTGATTTTGATCTATAATGAACCAAATACAAAACAAGGAAGCCTTGATACATCACTTGCCTTCCAAACAAGGGTTTAGAATTAGTGCGGAGGATTGCGATGCCTATCACTCGCTTGAGGGAGAGTGTTCCCAGTTGCTGTGCAGGTGTGGTAGCACACCAGTTCTGCTTGGGAATGTCAGATGGCTCATTGAGCTTCAATGTACTTTCCAAATAGAAAATAGCTGAAGTAGATGCTGCAATAAGCAGCTTAGTCAGCAAGTTACTCATTGAAAAATGGGTAGTGAAATATGTCAACTGGCTTCCATACATTTCACATTTGACTGTTGTTTTAAATTGTTTGCTTTTAAACCATTTCTTCTAACCTTGATGTGTCTAGAAACAGTTGGAAAACATGTTTTAAATGATAAAATGTGAAATTGTTGGTTTATTTTGTTTGTTTAAAATTGTGCTGTTGAAAAGGTTGGCTAGAATGGAGAATCTGTCATACCTGAACACTAAACAATAAACACTTTTATATTGTTATTGGTGAAAAGTTGTTGAAAGAATCAAGTCTTTGAATTAGAAACATAGAAAATAGGATCATGGCTGATCATCCAAAATCAGTACCCTGTTCGGGGTGGAAGATTGCAACCTTCACGTGGTCCGCCCTGTTTCGACTAATGCAATCAACTCGACGTGCACACACAGATCAAATAGAACAAGTTGTCCTACAACTTTAGGCTGTGCACGCCACACCAAAATCAGTACCCCCTTCCTGCTTTCTCCCCATATCCCTTGATTCCATTAGCCCTAAGAGCTATATCTAACACTCGCTTGAAAACATCTAGTGAATTCAGTGGCAGAGAATCCAAAACATCAGAACTCAATTCCAATTGAAGATCATCAACCCAGAAAAAGGTCACTTGTTCTCTTTCTCACTCCCTCTAGATGCTGTCTGACCCATCAAATATTTCCAGCACATTCTACTTTTGTTACCTACATTCTACTTTTCTACTTTTGTTATCTATATTCTACTTTTGTTATCCAAAACGCATTGCTTGATTAGTTATGGTCAGGTGCCAATCAAAACTGTCAGTCAATATAATTAAATAAACAGTTCAATAAATTAGAAATTACACAAATGATGGGTGTGCATTAGATAAATTAAGGATGGATGGATGCATTCAAAGATAGACACAAAAAGCTGGAGTAACTCAGTGGGTCAAGCAGCATCTCAGGAGAAAAAGAATAGGTGACGTTTTGGGTCGAAACCCTTCTTCAGACCTGAAAAGACACCTATTTCTTTTCTCCATATATGCTGTTTGACCCGCTGAGTTACTCAAGCTTTTTGTGTCTATCTTCGGTTTAAACCAGCATCTGTAGTTCCTTCCGACATGGATGGATGCAAGACCAGTTAAATTTAAATATATGTACAAACAAGTGGAACAAATGAATCTGAATTATTTGCTTGGAGTCGAGTTCCTATTTTGACACTTCTCTATCTGACTGCATTCTAAACTGAAGCTGTGATTGTATTTTGTTGCCTGTATTTATGAGCATAAATGTGAAACTGAGCCAGGCATGGAATGCAGCTGCTTCCTGTGTTAGTAAATTATCAGGAATAGATGCAAATTATTCATAGTTGAAAATTGCCAAAAACATTCCAATCTACATTGTGGGGGCCGAGCCACTTTGGTCTTGAGCACTCGCGTGGACCTGCCGTGATCTGGGCCCACAGCTGGCAGGGTGCAGCAGGATGACGGAGCTAGTCTTCACCACAGTCAACACGTTAACACACACACACCTTGCCCTTTGTGCTAATTGTTGAGCTGTATTGTTTAAATATTAAACTGAGTGTTATACAACACATGAACCTCTTCACATCCTGATTTTAAATGACAAATAATGTGGAGAATCAGTTGTACATTTGTTAGTTTAAATTAATGTTTTATTTAAGGAGTCTTCACCAAAATATTGTGATGAACCTCTTTGAACAGTTATGAGGTACAATGAAATAGAAACTGATCAACATCTCTTGTTGGGGTTTGCCACTTTTCAGTAGGGTGTATTAAATATCAATCTTCTTGCGAATGGCAAGCACAGCCTAAAGTTATAAGTCAACTTGTTTTGGATCTATTTGTTTGTGCATGTCGGGTTGATTGCATTAGTCGAAACCAAAGATCCTAGTATCTTTGGTCGAAACAGGGTGGACCACGTGAAGGTTGCGATCTCCCACCCCAGTGATTTGCTTCACTATTCACCTGATGTTCCTGACATCAAGTCCACACTTAAAACTGTTTCATTTTAGTTAAATAATTCAGCTATTAAAAGAAGTGTTATGGAGTTAGCTATGAAAAGTACATTTCTAGAAAGAAGTAATTAGAATAAGCAAAGGCAGAAATAAAAGCTGAAATAGCAAAAATGTGTTTAATGATTCCAAATTTATTTCAGGTGAACGCAAAAGGGTAAATAATTAAATAAAAAATTACAGTTGTACAACTTTCATTGGACTGAATCCAAAACTGAACCTCTGATGTTCCATGAAAAATCACTCCACATTTGTCCAGCTTATTCTTGTAGCTAATACAATCCAATCCAGGCCACTTCCTGGTGAACCTCTGCTGCACCCTCTCCAAAGCCTCCACATCTTCCCTTCGGTGCATTGACCTTTCAAATGCTGTCATATTGATTGCAGTACATTGTGGAAAAGTAATAACATGACAATTGTGCATAAAAAGACTTTGATAGAAATGTTAACTTGCCATAGATAAAAAGTGGACATGCATTTTAAAGGTTGGTAAGATCTGGTAATCATTCGTTTTGATAATGTACTGAATTCAACGTGTACTGAGATTGGAATGTTGGGTTAGTTAACCTAAAATCATTGGAATGTCTCAACCCAGAGTCAACAGCACAAGTGTTGTTGATTGGCCCCTAATCCAGCAACTCAAGCCCATGAGTTGCTGATGTGCAAAGTCCCAAAAAAATCTCACTGTACAAGCTGTGGAAGAAGCTAGTACAAATGTTATGTTATCTTAATCAAACTTGGGCACGTGAAAATGTTTAGAGTGATACAGCCTGGAAACAGGCCCTTCGTCCCAACTTGCTCACACCAACCAACATGTTCCACCTGCCAGCTTTTGGCCCATATCTCTAAACCTGTCCTATCCATCTACCTGTCTGTTTCTTCAAAGTTGCAATAGTCCCGGCCTCAACTACCTCCTCTGGCAGCTCGTCCCATACACCCACCACCCTTTGTGTGAAAAAGTTACCCCTTAGATTCCTGTTAAATCTTTCCCTCTTCACCTTAAACCTATGTCCTCTGGTTCTCGATTCCCCTACTCTGGGCAAGAGACTGCATCTACCCGATCTATTCCTCTCAAGATTTTATACACCTCTATAAGATCACCCCTCATCCTCCTGTGCTCCAAGGAATAGAGTCCCAGCCTTCTCAATCTCTCCCTACAGCCCAGACCCTCGAGTCTTTGCTTCCTGTCTGCCAACCAATTTTCTATCCATGTCAACACCCTACCCCCAATACCATGTGCTCTAATTTTAGTCACCAGTCTCCCGTGCGGGACCATATCAAAGGCTTTCTGAAAGTCTAGATAAACTACATCCACTGGCACCCCTTCATCCATTTTACTTGTCACATCCTCAAAAAATTCCAGAAGATTAGTCAAGCATGATTTCCCTTTCATAAATCCATGTTGACTTGGACTAATCCTTTTACTGCTATCCAAATGCCCCATTATTACCTCTTTAATAATTGACTCCAGCATCTTTCCCACCACCGAAGTCAGGCTAACTGGTCTGTAATTCCCCGTTTTCTCTCTCGCTCCTTTCTTGAAAAGAGGGATAACATTAGCCATCCTCCAATCCACAGGAACTGATCCTGAATCTATTGAACATTGGAAAATGATCATCCTTCAGTCCCATTAGCCTACCCAATACTATTTCTAGCCTAATGAAAATTCCTTTCAGTTCCTTCATAATGAGAGGATTTGAGTATAGGAGCAAAGAGGTCCTTCTGCAGTTGTACAGGGCACTGGTGAGACTGCACCTGGAGTATTGTGTGCAGTTTTGGTAACCAAATTTGAGGAAGGACATTCTTGGCATTGAGGGAGTGCAGCATAGGTTCACGAGGTTAATTCCAGGGATGGCAGGACTATCATATGATGAAAGAATGGAGCGACTGGGCTTGTATGCACTGGAACTTAGAAGGATGAGAGAGGATCTTATAGAAACATAAAATTATTAAGGGATTGGGCACGCTAGATGCAGGAAACATGTTCCCGATGTTGCGGGAGCCCAGAACCAGGGGCCACAGTTTAAGAATAAGGGGTAGGCCATTTAGAACTGAGATGAGGAAAAACTTTTTCACGCAGAATTGTGAATCCGTGGAATTCTCTGCCTCAGATGCAAGTGGAGGCTGACTCACTGGATGCATTCAAAAGAGAGTTAGATTTAGCTCTTAGGGCTAGCGGAATCAAGGGATATGGGCAGAAGGCAGGAATGGGGTACTGATTGTGGATGATCAGCCATGATCACAGTGAATGGTGGTGCTGGCTCAAAGGGCCGAATGGCCTACTCCTGCACCTATTATCTATATCTATGTATGACTCAATTTCAGGTCTGTGCACGTGGATATTCTCAACAATCCTTTGGAAGGAATGTAGACTGCTTTTAAGATTCTAGAAATGTTGCGAGGGCTGTAGCTAGTTAAAGCAGGCAGGGATTGGAAAAGATACCCTATTTACCAATATTGAACTTCCTTTAGCCCAATGCATGCATGAACTCATCACATTGTAAAGTTTAAAAGATCAAAAATGTGGTGCTTAGGGACAGAAGGATCAGGACATCTGAGCTGAAGGATTCCAAAGATTCACCATCTGCCTAAGCATTTCCTCCGTGCTCTGTCATATATGGTCTACCGTTCATTTGAATCAGTGTTGCATCAGTTGTAGAACCTCCACGTAGGTATACACCTCCTAGCATCCACCCTGACAGTCTCCCCCACAACCTTATGTTACAATAAAATCAACTCTTTTCTAATCTCCAACTAGCCCGACCTGCTCAGTTATCTTCATCCATCAATTCCTTCTAATATACCTTCTCTACACGGACTCAAAATGAATCTTTACTTTAATATGGAGACCAAACATGTTTCCAGTGCTCCGTGCAGTCTAATACGAACCCTGTAAAGTTGTATCAGGACGTCGCTGATTTAACTTGCATTTTAATCATCCATTTCCTGTGAGAGCAACAAGCTGAGGGGCTTTCAGGCAGAGAAAGTTGACAAGCAGTAGGAGGAGGTAGGAGCGAGGGTTTGGGTTGAACGTATCTGAGCACTCTTTGTAAATTGACAGTGTTTGTGACCTCACTCGTTTCTCTCAGGCCACAGTACACCTAATGTCTTGCTTGCCTTTATAACAAACATTTTCAGTCTGAATGAAATGACATTCTTTGGACCGATTGATGGTGACTGCTTAGAATTTACAGGTGAGCAGAAGCTCAGTAGTTTTCTCCACCTCTCACTAAATTGAGCAAACATTTACCTTGCATGATTCGGGTTAGTAACATACTAAGCAGCAAATGAGCTCTTTGTCCAAAGCTCAGCCCTGGTCAGTTCACCACATCAGTGGCTTCAGTGCTCATTCAGTACCATTTCTGTAACCTGGGTGACGGGTCAAAGTGGCAAACAGCCTGATTGCTGGCTTACTCCAGCACTTTGTGTCTTATTTTGTAAACCAGCAGCTACAGTTCCTTGGGTTTAGAATAAACAGTTCATCTGTCCTGCTGCATGAAGCCTGTGTTCCAATCACGATGATTCATGCCAGGCCTAACGTGTGAGTTTCATTACCGGGCTAAAGATACATGGGCAGTCTGCTAATCATGAAAACAAGCTTTTGGATGTTCATAATTTCTAGGAATCTTCTCCGTACCCTTTCCAATTTGACAACATCTTTCCTATAACATTGTGCCCAGAACTGAACACTATACTCTGAAGGTCTCGACCCAAAACGTCAACTATTCCTTCTCTCCAGAGATGCTGCCTGACCTGCTGAGTTACTCCACAACACTTAGTGTCTACAATACTCTAAATGTTTAATGTTGACACTGGGTCCAAAAATCCCCTTGCACCTTTGAATAAGTTTAATGTTCTTATATGTATTCCTTCGCCCGAGCGTGTTAATGATTTTACTTGATCAGTTACAAGTTCTCGTTAGTGCTATATCCTTAACCCCCCCCCACCCGGAATTGAAAAATGCTGCTTGCAATTTGGAAAGTCCAGCATGATAGTGAGTTCTTAAAGATTCCATCGCACTGCACCACACACGCTTCTTTCAGAAATAGTGTTCCTCAGCTGAGCTGAAAAACCGCACTTGTAGTCCATCAGCAGGGTGCACGATTGGCACCAATAGCATCTTGGGAAAGGTCCTGGTGGCTAACTCCCAATGACTGACGCTGACCAACTCAATCGCAAAGACTTTCAGGATGAGTTTTGCAAGCTCTTTTACCAAGGCATCGTCTAACACCATCTCCAAAAGGCAGGTAATGGAAGCGAAGGTTCTTGCTTTCCATTTGGTCTTTGTCAAATCTATCTGGATTGAATACTTCAGGGTCCTGGAAGATGGGAGAAGTGTTGTGTGTGTCACGAATGC
>JAXLNO010004964.1:0-25000 GCA_038087875.1 Malacoraja senta
TGGAAAAATCCGAAGGTAGACAAAAATGCTGGAGAAACTCAGCGGGTGGGGCAGCATCTATGGAGAGAAGGAAATAGGTGACGTTTCGGGTCAGTCTGAAGAAGGGTCTCGACCCGAAAGGTCACCTAATTCCTTCGCTCCCTAGATGCTGCCTCACCCGCTGAGTTTCTCCAGCATTTTTGTCTTACAATGCCGTGTTGGCTCTCTCTGATCAGTTCACGTCTCTGAAAGTGCTCGGATCCTGATTTAAAATGTAAATTTATAATCAAGAGTGCCGCTAATACTTTAACATCTGTGATGGAAATATATTCTGTGATACACTTTTGTCAATTGAACCTATGCACCAAAAACATTTGCATAAACACTTTGCAATCTGAGTTACAGCCAACTGGTTTTCACACCTACTTTTCCCCTGAAACACTGAATTCTCTTGTTTCAACTAATACCACCATCCTGCACCTCCTCTCCTCACCCTCCCACCTCTGGTACACACACACACACACACACACACATCTCCCACTCCCAGTTAATCGGCCTCTTACCCCTCCTTCCTACGCACAACCCCCCTCATCCCCGAGACCTCCATTTCCTTTTTCTTCCCCGAAGATAGACACAAAATGCTGGAGTTACTCAGCGGGTCAGGCAGCATCTCTGGAGAAAAGGAATAGGTGACGTCTCGGGTCGAGGCCCTTCTCCACAGACTGCGCGCAATGAAACGATTTAAATAGGGCACGGTGGCGCAGCGGTAGAGTTGCTGCCTCACAGCGCCAGGGACCCGGGTTCGATCCTGTCTACGGGTGCTGTCTGTAGGGAGTTTGTACCTTCTCCCCGTGACCTGCGTGGGATTTCTGCGGGTGCTCCGGTTTCCTCCCACACTCCAAAGACGTGCAGGTTTGTAGGTTAATTGGCTTGGTATCAATGTAAAAATTGTCCCTAGTGTGTGTGTCATAGTGTTAGTGTGCGGGGATCGCTGGTTGGCACGGACCCGGTGGGCCGGAGGGCCTGTTTCCAAGCTGAATCTCGGAATCAAACTAAACTAAGGGTAAACTAAACTCTGGTGAGACCACATCTGGAGTATTGTGTACAGTTTTGGTCTCCTAATTTGAGGAAGGACATCCTTGTGATTGAGGCAGTGCAGCGTAGGTTCACGAGATTGATCCCTGGGATGGTGGGACTGTCACATGAGGAAAGATTGAAAAGACTAGGCTTGTATTCACTGGGGTTTAGAAGGATGAGGGGGCATCTTATAGAAACATATACAATTATAAAAGGACTGGACAAGCTAGATGCAGGAAAAATGTTCCCAATGTTGGGCGAGTCCAGAACCAAGGGCCACAATCTTAGAATAAAGGGGAGGCCATTTAAGACTGAGGTGAGAAAAAACTTTTTCACCCAGAGAGTTGTGAATTTGTGGAATTCCCTGCCACAGAGGGCAGTGGAGGCCAAGTCACTGGATGGATTTAAGAGAGAGATAGATAGAGCTCTGGGGGCTAGTGGAGTCAGGGGATATGGGGAGAAGGCAGGCACGGGTTATTGATTGGGGACGATCAGCCATGATCACAATGAATGGCGGTGCTGGCTCAAAGGGTCGAATGGCCTACTCCTGCACCTATTTTCTATGTTTCTATGTTTCTATGGTAGAAGGGCATTCGGGGGAGTCCAAATGGAGGGGGAGCGGTGGGGATGGGAGAAGGGGTCATCACTGGGTGGTGAAGACCCCGCCCATAGTCAGAGGCGCGGAGGCGGAAGCGACGGCAGAAGAGCTGTATGTCGTGGCCGACCCGGAACTCGTTGAGGTGGGGGGCAGAGGGGAACAAAGGTGAGGCCTCTGATGAGGACATACCGTTCCGTATCGGAAAGGGGAAGATGGTGAAGACACGGCAAGGGTGGGGGTTGGCGTCAGAGGAGGGCTGGAGGTCGAGGCGAGATCTGGTGGGGGGGAGGGGCGGTTGGGTGCAGAGAGGACGAGTGGGGGGTGTGAGTCTGAAGAAGGGTCTCGACCAAAGTCACCCATTCCTTCTCTCCAGAGATGCTGCCTGTCCCGCTGAGTTACTCCAGCACTTTGTGTCTTCGATGGCAACCCGCATCTGCAGTTCCTTCTTACACTATCCCTATTTTTTTATTACGATGGTGGGTGTTTAGTTATAGTTTGATGTGTAAATATTATTGTAAATTAATTAATACATTTAATTTTGTGTACTTAAAAATAAAACCGCCAGGCCAGACTGCCCGCTGCAAGTAGCATCCAATACCGTCGCTAGAACAATATGCCTTTATGGCCTTGATAAGACAATAGACAATAGGTTCAGGAGTAGGCCATTTGGCCCTTCGAGCCAGCACCGCCATTCAATGTGATCATGGCTGATCATCCACAATCAGTACCCCGTTCCTGCCTTCTCCCCATATCCCCTGACTCCGCTATCTTTAAGAGCCCTATCTAGCTCTCTCTTGAAAGTATCCAGAGAACCGGCCTCCACCGCCCTCTGAGGCAGAGAATTCCACAGACTCACCACTCTCTGTGAGAAAAAATGTTTCCTCGTCTCCGTTCTAAATGGCTTACGCCTTATTTTTAAACTGTGGCCCCTGGTTCTGGACTCCCCCAACATCGGGAACATGTTTCCTGCCTCTAGCGTGCCGAAGCCCTTAACAATCTTATATGTTTCAATGAGATGCCCTCTCATCCTTCTAAACTCCAGAGTGCACAAGCCCAGCTGCTCCATTCTCTCAGCATATGACAGTCCCGCCATCCCGGGAATTAACCTTGTAAACCTACGCTGCACTCCCTCAATAGCAAGAATGTCCTTCCTCTAATTAGGGGACCAAAACTGCACACAATACTCCAGGTGTGGCCTCACTAGGGCCCTGTACCAGCTGCAGAGCCAGTTGATATTCTGCAGATACCTGCAGAGCCAGTTGATATTTTATTTGGAGCTTGATATTCGGAGACCACACCTGGAGTATTGTGGGACACTGCTGGAGCTTCTGGAGACTACACCTGCAGAAATTGTGTCAAGGTGCATCTCCTGAACTAACGTGGTGGGGAACTGGAGAAGCAGCTGGATGACCTCAGGGCCATCCGGGAAAACGAGAGTTTCCTGGACAGGACCTACAGTGAAGTTGTCATGCCAAGGATACAGGAAGAGCGAAGGTGGGTGACTGTGAGAAAGGGGAGTAAACGTGGAGAGCTGGAGACCCAGGTGGCTGTGCCAAATGGAAACAGGTACGCTCTCTTGGGAACTGTCCGGGGAGCGGATGTTTCCAGTCCGAGTGGCGGACACGTTGGTGGCTCCAATCCTGGAGATGGGACTCGCCCGGCGAGACCGAGGTCGGGTAGAGCCCTAGTGGTGACTCCATTGTCCGAGGAGCGGACAGGAGATTCTGTGGCGGCAGACGAGATGCGAGGATGGTCTGTTGCCTCCCTGGTGCCAGGGATCAGGAGGTCACGAGCCGAATTCAGAACATCCTCGAGAGAGAAGGTGAACAGCCGGCAGTAGTTCTGCACGTAGGCACAAACGACATTGGGAAGAAGAGGAAGGAGGTTCTCCAACATGAGTTCAGAGAGTTGGGAAGTAGACTGAAATGCCAGACTTCTAGGGTGGTTATCTCTGGATTGCTTCCGGTACCTCGTGCTAGTGAGGAGAGGAACAGGGAGATAGGGGATCTGAATGTGTGGCTGAGGGGCTGGAGCAGGGAGCAAGGATTTAGGTTTATAGACCACTGGGATCTCTTCTGGGGTAGGGGTGACCTGTACAAAAGGGACGGGTTACACCTTAACTGGAGGGGGACCGACATTCTGGCAGGCAGGTTTGCTAGGGCTACACGTGTGGGTTTAACTTTAAACTAAATAGTGGGGGGGAGGGATTGACAATATGGGAGTATAAAGATGGAGTTGAAGGGGAAGTGACTACAGGAAAAGTTACAAAAGATTCTCGAATTAATGGGAAGGAAAGTTCAAGAAGGGATAAGAGAGTAAGGTCAGCTGACATAGGAACCGGTGTGCGAGGGGATGTGAATACCGAATTTAAAGTGCTGTGTATGAATGCGTGACATTTTAGAAATAAAGTGGATGGGCTTGGGGCTCAGTTAGAAACTGGCAAGTATGATGTTGTGGGAATTACTGAGACATGGCTGCAAGAGGGCCAGGGCTGGGAACTGAATATTCAGGGGTATGCGTCCTATCAAAAAGACAGACAGGTGGGCAGAGAGGGTGGGGTTGCTCTGTTGGTGAGGAATGAAATTCAGTCCCTTGCGAGGGTTGACATAGAATCAGGAGATGTAGAGTCAGTATGGATAGAACTGAGGAATTGTAAGGGTAAAAAGACCCTAATGGGATTAATCTACAGGCCCCCAAACAGTAGCCTGGATATAGGGTGCAAGTTGAATCAAGAGTTAAAATTCGCATGTAGCGAAGGTTATGCTACGGTTGTTATGGGAGATTTTAACATGCAGGTAGACTGGGAAAATCAGGTTGCTCCTGGACCCCAAGAAAGGGAGTTTGTAGAGTGGCTTTGTGATGGATTCTTAGAGCAGCTTGTATTGGAGCCTACCAGGGAGAAGGCAATTCTGGATTTAGTGTTGTGTAATGAACCGGATTTGATCAGGGAACGAGGTTAAGGAGCCATTAGGAGGCAGTGAACATAATATGATGTTTTAATCTAGAATTGGAGAGGGAGAAGGGTAAATCGGAGGTGTCATGTTGCAGTTGAATAAATGGGACTATGGAGCCATGAGGGAGGAGCTGGCCAAAGTTGACTGGAAAGATACACTAGCAGGGATGACAGTGGAACAACAATGGCAGGTATTTCTGGGAATAATACAGAAGGTGAAGGATCAGTTCATTCCAAAGAGGAAGAAAGACTCCAAGGGGAGTAAGGGACGACCGTGACTGACAAGGGACGTCAGGGACAGTATAAATATATAGAGAAGATGTACAACATAGCAAAGATGAGCGGGAAGCCAGAGGATTGGGAAACTTTTAAGATCAACCGAAGGTAACTAAAAAGGCAATACGGGGAGAACAGATGAAGTACGAAGGTAAGCTGGCCAAGAATATAAAGCTTCGTTAGGTATGTGAAGAGGAAGAAATTAGTTAAGACAAATGTGGGTCCCTTGTAGACAGAAACAGGTGAATTTATTATGGGGAACAAGGAAATGGCAGAGGAGTTGAACAGGTACTTTGCTTCTGTCTTCACTAAGGAAGACACATACAATCTCCCCGATGTACCAGTGGACAAAGGACCAAGAGTGATGGAGGAACTGAAGGAAATCCACATTAGTCAGGAAATGGTGTTGGGTAGACTGATGGTTTGGCTGCCCCGATCGCAGGAGAATAAAGAGGAAGATGATTGCCTTCCGTCACAGTGAGGAATATGGGGAATCCACTGTGGTGGATGTTTATGGTAACTTGTATGCAGTTATGTGCCTTTAGTATAGCACTAACTTAATTGGTACACGTGACAATAAAAGACCTTTGAAACCTCCTAACTCCAAGATCTAGGAGTACAGGTGCATGGTTCCATGAAGGTCGAGTCGCAGGTAGATGAGGTGGTCAAAAAGGCCTTCATCAGTCCGAGTATTGGGTATAGAAGTTGGGAGGTCATGTTGCAGTTGTATAAGACGTTGGTGAGACCGCATTTAGAATATTGTGTTCAGTTCTGGGCACCATGTTATAGGAAAGATGTTGTCAAGCTGAAGAGGGTACAGGGAAGATTTACGAGGATGTTGCCAGAACTAGAGGGTGCGAGCTATAGGGAGAGGTTGAGTAGGCTGGGTCTCTATTCCATGGAGCGCAGGAGGATGAGGGGAGATCTTATAGACGTGTACAAAATCATGAGAGGAATAGATCGGGTAGATGCACAGAGTCTCTTGCCCAGAGTAGAGGAATCAAGGACCAGAGGACATAGGTTTAAGGTGACGGGGAAAAGATTTAATAGGAATCTGAGGGGTAACTTTTTCACACAGAGGGTGGTGGGTGTATGGAACGAGCTGCCAAAATGTTTAACAAGCAGTTAGACAGGTACATGGCTAGGACAGGTTTGGAGGGATATGGACCAAGCGCAGGCAGGTGGGGCTAGTGTAGCTGGGACATTATTGGTCGGTGTGGGCAAGTTGGGCCGAAGGGCCTGTTTCCACGCTGTATCACTCTCTATGATTCTAACGAGCCTTTGAACATCCTTAAGACCTGAACAAGCTTAACAACATCCTTCCATGACCAAAACTGAATACAATACTCCAGTTTCAGCCTCACCAATGAAGTGTACGACTGCACATTCTCCACATGAAGGTCACAGAGGGATAAAGACGGCAAGCTACTCGCTAGAATTTAGAAGATTGAGGGGGGATCTTATAGAAACTTACAACATTCTTAAGGGGTTGGACAGGCTAGATGCAGGAAGATTGTTCCCGATGTTGGGGAAGTCCAGGACAAGGGGTCACTGTTCTTAAGGATAAGGGGGAAGTCTTTTAGGACCGAGATGAGAATTTTTTTTTTCACACAGAGAGTGGTGAATCTGTGGAATTCTCTGCCACAGAGGGTAGTTGAGGCCAATTCATTGGCTATATTTAAGAGGGAGTTAGATGTGGCCCTTGTGGCTAAAGGGATCAGGGGGTATGGAGAGAAGGTAGGTACAGGATACTGAGTTGGATGATCAGCCGTGATCACATTGAATGGCGGTGCAGGCTCGAAGGGCCGAATGGCCTACTCCTGCACCTATTGTCTATGTTTCTATGTTTCTATGTTTCTATGTTACTTTGTTCTGCATAAAGACAATACGTGATTACCACCGAGCCATTTACAGTGTACAGATACATGAGAAGGGAACAACGTTTAGTGCAAGGTAAAGCCAGCCAAGTCCGATGAAGGATAGTCCGAGGGTCACCAATGTGGTAGATAGTAGTTCAGCACCGCTCTCTGGTTGTGGTAGGATGGTTCAGTTGCCTGATAACAGCTGGGAAGAAACTGTCCCTGGATCAAGAGGTGTGCGTTTTCACACTATGCGAAGTGAAGGCGGCTCTAACAGAACCATTCCCAACCCTCGCTGAATGATCCTTGGCAGATGAAAAGTGGAGGAGACCTTTTGTTTTGAAACTTGACCTCGACGATATTCAATACCTAGCGCAGGTGTGAAAGGCAGAACAGCCATTAACCTGAGCCGCTGTTTATCAGTGACATCCGCACTGGGAAATACCGCCAGGGAAATGTCAACAGCTACCCACCTCTCCTCATTAACCCATTCTGTAAATTCCTCTTGTGCAATACAATACCAAGTAGCCGTTAAAGCCCTGTCCCACGGTACGAGTTCATTCCAAGAGCTCTCCCCAGTTTAAAAAAAAAAATCAAACTCGTGGTAAGCACGGAGAATGAACGTAGCGGGTACGTCGGAGCTCGGGGACGTCTCTTAGCGGCTCGTAACGCTAACAGCAGGTACTCGGGAAGACTCGCTAACGGCAGGTAAGCACGGGAAGATTCGTGAAGATTTTTCAACATGTTGAAGAATGTCCACGAGAGCCCCGAGTACCGACGAGTGGCCATTACCGTAAATCTCCGAGTTCGAATCAGGAGAACTCTTGGAATGAACTCGTACCGTGGGACAGGGCTTTTAGGATTTTAGACATTGCTGCAATATGTGTGTACCTCCCCGCTGTGGTAAAACTAGTTCCATTATTGCAAATTATTACAATAGACAATAGGTGCAGGAGTAGGCCATTTGGCCCTTCGAGCCAGCACCGCCATTCAATGTGATCATGGCTGATCATCTCTCTGTTGAATGAGATAAGGCTTGGATAGAGTGGATGTGGAGAGGATGTTTCCACTAGTGGGAGAGTCCAGGACCAGAGGTCACAGCCTCACAATTACAGGACGTTCCTTTAGGATGGAGATGAGGAGGAGTTTCTTTAGTCAGAGGGTGGCGAATCTGTGGAATCCTTCGCCACAGACAGCTGTCCAGGCCAAGGCTTTGACTATTTTTAAGGCAGAGATAGATAGATTCTTGACTAGTACTGGTGTTAGAGGTTATGGGGAGAAGGCAGGAGAATGGGGTTAAGAGGGAGAGATGGATCAGCCATGATTGAATGGCAGAGTAGACTTGATGGGCCGAATGGTCTAATTCTGCTTCTATCATTTATGAACTTATGAACCCGGGTCTCTGGCGCCGTGAGGCAGCAACTCCACCACTGCGCCACCGTACTGCCCTGATGTGGTTGGTGTGCCGTTATTTAAGAAGGGGTGCAGAGTAAAGACTTGGGAACTATAGGCCAGTGAGCCAAACACCTTTTGTAGGTAAGTTACTGGAGGGCTTTCTTAGGGCTAGAATATGCATTTATTTAAAAAGTATGGAGGTGATTAGGGATAGTCAGCATGGTTTTGAACTAAGGTCTCATGAATTTGATTTGAGTTTCTTGAAGCAGTAACTAAGAAGGTCGATGAGGGCAAGGTGGTAGATGTTGTCTATATAGACTCTAGCAAGGTTCAGCATGGAAGGCTGCTCTGGAAGGTTAGATTCAGGGTCAGTTTCTTCCCGGCTGTTATCAGGCAACTGAACCATCCTACCACAACCAGAGAGCAGGCCTGAACTCCCATCTACCTCATTGGAGACTCTTGGACTTTGGACGGACTTTGCTGGACTTTATCTTGCTCTCAACTTTATTTCCTTTATCATGTATCTGCACACTGTGGACGGCTCGATTGTAAGTCCTTCCGCTGAATATATGAGGGTGTCTGATGTTGAAAGGCCCGAAACATCCGATGACCCCAGGTGTTACATGACTGATGATGTTTTCAGGAGCATCAAAAGATGTATTTTATCAATCAATAAAGTCTGATTAAGGATAGTCCAAGGGTATTAAAGTAAAGCATCCTTTATTGTCATTCAGACATTTCAGTCTGAACAAAATGGTATACCATGCAGTGATAACATAGAATAGAGAGATTAAATGAGAACTTACCAGTTTGAAGTTTGATCTTTATTTTATGAGAAGTTGCGATGAGGGATTACGTGAAGTAGCCCGCCAGACCGCATGCGCGTCAATCTTCAAAGTAGCTGTATGAACCCACAGAATAGTTGCTGGCCTAAACTATAGAGAGATTGAAGGCTAGAACTACCGAATGATCTTTATGAGAATAGGGTTGGGAGCGGAGGGCACGTAATCCCTCATCGCAACTTCTCATAAAATAAAGATCAAACTTCAAACTGGTAAGTTCTCGTTTAATCTTTCTATTTTATTTCGAAGTCACGTGAGTGACTACGTGAAGATTTCAAAGCCCTGTGGTTTCATACTGTGACATAATCTGTGTGTGAAAACACTAAAACAGATAAACCATTAATGGCAGGAAAACACATGAGGTATTAATATCAGGATGCTAACTTGCATACATGGCCATTGTTCTATACTGGCCTGTAGTCCCAATAGACTGTTGAGTCAGACAATAACGTATGCAACAATGTGCATCATTCTATCTGCAAACACCCAGACATATTCCACCAAATGTTATAATTTATTAAACTGCATTATGTAAACCTCATGCTGTATGATGAAAGGGAAACCCATTGTATTGTCTGCTAATGAGCCATCAGCAATATCTTGAGACTATTGAAACAAAAGAACTATCTTCCATTTCATAGGCACTAGCAACTGAGTGCACTTGTATAGCTAATGACATCCCTGATCTCTGCTGTGGTGGGTATGCTGTCAACCTCAAATGTACGTAATCCTGCAGATTTGCTTATGAGATTATTTCTATTACAAGCTACCCCAATGTCAGTATGACGTGGAGACTAAGCCAGAGATTGAGCAAGGATGTGTTCTTAATGCTGAGATCAGCTGCTGAAAGCATAATCATCTTACGATATTGGTCCCATTCGGAAAAATGTTGAGGCATATTTGCATAACAAGTTATAACTGGTATGCATCGCACATTACAATGAGTGTGGGCTATTAGAGTGGTTAAATGAAAGACACCTGCATAACGTTGGAGAATAGTGGGGGAAGAACTAATCATTTATGTCCCACTTATGGTATTGTGCTCCCATAACATTTCTCTAGGTTCAAACTGGAAGCCACACAAACCTCTGTTACTTCCGTATAGAATTGACTCACATATGTTGTTTACAAGCTTCTCATACAATCGTGCAGAGCTAGCTGGCCGAGAAGACAGGCTGTCCCAGCCGTCACATGTGAAGGAGTAAATAAGAGTTGCTTCAACCGTCTACCATGGCGTGACTGAATAGGCAAACTGGTACTGTTAAATTCCATGTTGCCTTAAATCTAATATTGCCAAAATATCTACCGACAATGCATAAGATTTATCATTTGCAATTTTGCATAATACCCAAAACTCGGTGACATAATGCCCTTAATCTGAGAAGGGAAGCATAGGCTTTCACCACTAGCTTTGTTATAAAACAGCAGAAACTGTGCCTATGTGTATAGATATGACAGAGTATGCAACTACAAGATCGATTCTCTGAGTTAGTTAAATTGCAGACACCCAATCATCCATCTTAAACTGGGTAAGGGAACCCACAATTTGATTAGCTTAATGCTAACCCGATTAGGCCTGCACCATATTTCTGTAATCTTGAGAAATATACCCCTCTAGTCCTAGGTCAGACCACACATCCTCGGATGAGCTGTCACTGAATGTACTTGGAACCGCTGTTCCTCCGTAGATCCTACGGACGGAATATTTGTGGGGTTCCCCTACCCGCGGAAGATGCATATCTAGCTATTAATACATATCGCTGATAATATATAATCAGCAGCTAATGACTAGAGCTGAACCACAGTTTCCCTTAGATGTGAGAAAACTAGTTCCCTGTCAACTCTTGACTAAGAGCCACGATGAATACGTAGCGTTTCCCTTCAGAGTGGAGATTAGTATAATGCAAAGCTGATTCAAGAATGACCTCGCAGACCTTTGACTGAGACCACATGTCTAAATCTCCAGAGTGCGTAACACAATCTGTTGGACGCACCACTCAATCAGCAATACTGGTATTGAGAACCTATGGCTTATTATGAATACATTGTTGATTCACAACATGAACCTGCAGGTCAGATAAAGTTATGATATATGCCATATCCATATGCCTCGAACTGTCTGTGCATGCTTCTATAATACCGAGCATATTATGCGATGCCATCTCCGATAGTCTTTCGGGAGGGACGAAAATGCGAACCTTGAAACCAGGGCAGCTGCAGGCATATGACTTGAACTGCCTGTGTATGCTTCCGTAGTACGGGGCATAATATATATGGCTCCATCTTCATACTTCATACATTCGAATGAGAGGACTTATGCAAACCTGAACCAGGAGCTGCCTCAGGCATGTGTGCATACACTTTAGCACCATCTCCATCACTACGTTCAACCGAGTGGGAGGAAATTGCAACCCTGAACCAGGCATTGCTTCAGGCATATGTGCATATACTTAGCACCATCTTCACCACTCCGTTCATTTGAGTGGGAATAAATTTTGCAACCCTGAACCAGGAGCTGCTGGCTGACATGCCTTCATAAGACGGAGCATTCCTTGTGTTTATAATTTGATTCATCAGATGTTCGTAATTGAGACAAACCCCAATCATGTCCGACATAGATGTCCCAAGACTGGCTATGACTTTGCCCTGACTTGGGGTTGTCAGGCTGCTCCCTTCAGCACCGGAACCAGGACTAGCTGTGCAGATCGGTGCTCTGTTGGTATCATCATTTACCAAACAGGCTGCACATGCTAGTGACTCCGAGTCCTGCTCCCTTCCGGTGCCAACGGAGTATTACAGGGAAGGACTGGTGCGCCTCTGGCCCCCATACACCAGACAGAGTGGGAGAAATGCTGCAACCCTGCCAGGTGTTTGTCATAGGCAATGACGTTTATATGACTGAACGAACCCTATCCCTATCAAATCAGGGATTTGATCACTTTATTGACATGCATAAAGTTGTCATCTATTGGAAAGGAATCTTCCACAGTCCCCTCTAATGAGCAGAAATTACCATGACGCCACCAGGTGTAGCTCCCACAGGTGACTGATAGGCACAGCTCAACAAGGCTTCCCAAGCCAGGAGCGCTGGACTGCCATGGCGGGTCCAATTCCACTACACCTTTTTATTGGTGTAAGTGATAATAAATGTTCCTTGTAATTTTTCTCTTTTAAAACATAAACTAAATTGGCATGATAATACATAATTATGATATTGCCAAAAATAAAACCTGAACTGATATTATAAACCAAAGGACACCAGCACAATGGTGCAGCTGGTAGAGCTGATGCCAGAGACCTGGATTCACAGCACCAGCGACCTGGCTTCGATCCTGACCACAGATAGATCTGTGTGGAGTTTGCAGCTCATAGAATGATATCGAACGTGACCATGTGGCAACTGTTATAAATGCCAACTCTATTATAGCCATCCAATTAAAAGAATACCCTATATGTGCTATAGCTGTAGCAGCAACTCAGTTTAACTTGTTTGGTGCTACAGCAGGCTGAACTTACCTTAGCGGTATTTTAAAAACTCACCTGTTGCTGGAAATCTCCTGCAGTAACAGTCCCGAAATTTATGAATGTAAGTTCCTGAATTTGTAACTCTGGCTGCCTGCTCCCGAATGGAGCTGTGATGTCGGCAGCCTCTATATTTAGGCCCGTCTGCTGAAGATTATAACGGCCACAGCCATAAACCCAGCTTTTAACGAGCCTATCGGTCTCTGAACTGGGTCGTCCCCTGCCGTGCAGACTAACGGCAAACAGCCGCATGAAGCCCTATAACTTCAGCCGCTTGCTCACGTTGGAGACTGCGGCGAAAATATACCCTACGCTAGCTCCAGTGGAGCGGCTACTTTTTTGGGGGCCCGCTATAGAACGGCCCAAAGAAAACGGACTTACCTTGCAGAGCAGTGCGGGAACTGCTCTGACTCGCGCCACGCGCTAGACGTATTGACGCGCATGCGGTCTGGCGGGCTTCTTCACGTAGTCACTCACGTGAATTCGAAATTAAATAAAATAACAAAACACACACTTAACACAGTTTAACATCCACCACAGTGAGTCTACCTGGCACCTCCTCACTGTGATGGAAGGCAAAAGTCTTAAAGTGTTTGTCTCTTTCTTCCCTCCTTGTTCTCCCTCTGCGTTGAGGCGATCCAGGCTTCCGATGTTGGGACCCTGCCGGGTGATGGTAAGTCCAGCGCCGCATCCGAGCTCCGTGAACAGGCCGGTTCAAACACCGCCTGGGGCAGTCGAAGCTGCCGAAGCTGCCGCCCCCCTCCAGTCCAGCAGACGAAGCTGTCGTTGTGGGAGCTCCAGAAAACCGGGCACCAACCTGTGACCTGCGAGCTTCCGACGTTGTCGTCCACTGGGCACGCGGCCGAGTCCACTGGGCCCGCGGCCGAGCCTCCGAGGCTCCGAAGTTGGGTCGCCGCCGCCGAAACGCCACCACAGCCCCGAAGTCGGCCAGCCTCGCGTTGGAAAGTCCTGGCACTGCCTCCGGAGCCTCGAGGTCGGTCCCAGTTGGAGGCCGCCAGCTCCGCCATTAGGCCTCAGCGCAGACGGAGACGGAGACGGAGACGGGGGATACGACAAGAAAAGGCCACATTCCCCCGAAGGAAGAGACCAAAACCATGTTTCTCCCCCCCCCTCCACACATACACAACTAAAATAAACTAAATAAACTAAAGAACAGGACAAAAGAAAACAGAAGGTAGTTGAGGCCAGTTCATTGGCTATATTTAAGAGGGAGTTAGATGTGGCCCTTGTGTCTAAAGGGATCAGGGGGTATGGAGAGAAGGCAGGTACAGGATACTGAGTTGGATGATCAGCCATGATCATAGTGAATGGCGGTGCAGGCTCGAAGGGCCGAATGGCCTACTCCTGCACCTATTGTCTATGTTTCTATGTTTCTAAAAAAAAGAAAAGACAAATGGACTGCAGGCGAGCCGCGCTGCCACTTCCGGAGATATATATATACTGTACATATATATATATATGTATATATATATATATATATATATAATGGCAGTTTCTATACCTTCTCAAAGTCCAACCGATAGCCATTACTTCTTGGGGATGTGGTGGAGACAGAGCACTCACAGATAGCAGAGAGTAAAACACAAATCCTCGTCATCGTCTCTTGATTAATTAGTCTTTATTGAAGTAGTACAAAACAAAGAAGTAACTTATAACTTTTCCCTCTTATTAACTGTTTCTTCTTCAGACAGTACGGTCGTTACCATGTGGTCGTTACCATGTGGTCGTTACTGTGGTGCGGTCGTTACCGTGGTGTTGTCGTTACCGTGGTGTTGTCGTTACTGTGGTGTTGTCGTTACCGTGGTGTTGTCGTTACCGTGGTGTTGTCGTTACTGTGGTGTTGTCGTTACCGTGGTGTTGTCGTTACTGTGGTGTTGTCGTTACCGTGGTGTTGTCATTACCGTGGTGTTGTCGTTACTGTGGTGTTGTCGTTACTGTGGTGTTGTCGTTACCGTGGTGTTGTCGTTACCGTGGTGTTGTCATTACCGTGGTGTTGTCGTTACCGTGGTGTTGTCGTTACTGTGGTGTTGTCGTTACTGTGGTGTTGTCGTTACCGTGGTGTTGTCGTTACTGTGGTGCGGTCGTTACTGTGGTGTTGTCGTTACTGTGGTGCGGTCGTTACTGTGGTGTTGTCGTTACTGTGGTGCGGTCGTTATCGTGGTGCGGTTGTTACCGTGGTGTTGTCATTACCGTGGTGTTGTCGTTACTGTGGTGTTGTCGTTACTGTGGTGTTGTCGTTACCGTGGTGTTGTCGTTACTGTGGTGTTGTCGTTACCGTGGTGTTGTCGTTACTGTGGTGTTGTCGTTACTGTGGTGTTGTCGTTACCGTGGTGTTGTCGTTACTGTGGTGCGGTCATTACCGTGGTGTTGTCGTTACTGTGGTGTTGTCGTTACTGTGGTGTTGTCGTTACCGTGGTGTTGTCGTTACCGTGGTGTTGTCGTTACTGTGGTGTTGTCGTTACTGTGGTGTTGTCGTTACTGTGGTGTTGTCGTTACCGTGGTGTTGTCGTTACTGTGGTGCGGTCATTACCGTGGTGTTGTCGTTACTGTGGTGTTGTCGTTACTGTGGTGTTGTCGTTACTGTGGTGTTGTCGTTACCGTGGTGTTGTCGTTACCGTGGTGTTGTCGTTACTGTGGTGTTGTCGTTACCGTGGTGTTGTCGTTACCGTGGTGTTGTCGTTACCGTGGTGCGGTCGTTACCGTGGTGTTGTCGTTACCGTGGTGTTGTCGTTACTGTGGTGTTGTCGTTACTGTGGTGTTGTCGTTACTGTGGTGCGGTCGTTACTGTGGTGTTGTCGTTACTGTGGTGTTGTCGTTACCGTGGTGTTGTCGTTACCGTGGTGTTGTCGTTACCGTGGTGTTGTCGTTACTGTGGTGTTGTCGTTACCGTGGTGTTGTCGTTACTGTGGTGCGGTCGTTACCGTGGTGTTGTCATTACTGTGGTGTTGTCATTACTGTGGTGTTGTCGTTACCGTGGTGTTGTCGTTACTGTGGTGTTGTCGTTACCGTGGTGTTGTCGTTACTGTGGTGTTGTCATTACTGTGGTGTTGTCGTTACCGTGGTGTTGTCGTTACTGTGGTGCGGTCGTTACTGTGGTGTTGTCGTTACTGTGGTGTTGTCGTTACCGTGGTGTTGTCGTTACTGTGGTGTTGTCATTACTGTGGTGTTGTCGTTACCGTGGTGTTGTCGTTACTGTGGTGCGGTCGTTACCGTGGTGTTGTCGTTACTGTGGTGTTGTCGTTACTGTGGTGCGGTCGTTACTGTGGTGCGGTCGTTATCGTGGTGTTGTCGTTACTGTGGTGTTGTCGTTACTGTGGTGCGGTCGTTACTGTGGTGTTGTCGTTACCGTGGTGTTGTCATTACCGTGGTGTTGTCGTTACTGTGGTGCGGTCGTTACTGTGGTGTTGTCGTTACTGTGGTGCGGTCGTTATCGTGGTGTTGTCGTTACTGTGGTGCGGTCGTTACCGTGGTGTTGTCGTTACCGTGGTGCGGTTGTTACCGTGGTGTTGTCATTACCGTGGTGTTGTCGTTATCGTGGTGCGGTCATTACCGTGGTGTTGTCGTTACCGTGGTGTTGTCGTTACCGTGGTGTTGTCGTTATCGTGGTGCGGTCATTACCGTGGTGTTGTCGTTACCGTGGTGTTGTCGTTACCGTGGTGTTGTCGTTACCGTGGTGTTGTCGTTACCGTGGTGTTGTCGTTACTGTGGTGTTGTCGTTACCGTGGTGTTGTCGTTACTGTGGTGTTGTCGTTACCGTGGTGTTGTCGTTACCGTGGTGTTGTCGTTACTGTGGTGTTGTCGTTACCGTGGTGTTGTCGTTACCGTGGTGTTGTCATTACCGTGGTGTTGTCGTTACCGTGGTGTTGTCGTTACCGTGGTGTTGTCGTTACCGTGGTGTTGTCGTTACTGTGGTGTTGTCGTTACCGTGGTGTTGTCGTTACTGTGGTGCGGTCGTTACCGTGGTGTTGTCGTTACTGTGGTGTTGTCGTTACCGTGGTGTTGTCGTTACCGTGGTGCGGTCGTTACCGTGGTGTTGTCGTTACCGTGGTGTTGTCGTTACCGTGGTGTTGTCGTTACTGTGGTGTTGTCGTTACCGTGGTGTTGTCGTTACTGTGGTGTTGTCGTTACCGTGGTGTTGTCGTTACCGTGGTGCGGTCGTTACCGTGGTGCGGTCATTACCGTGGTGTTGTCGTTACCGTGGTGTTGTCGTTACCGTGGTGCGGTCGTTATCGTGGTGCGGTTGTTACCGTGGTGTTGTCGTTACCGTGGTGTTGTCGTTACTGTGGTGCGGTCGTTATCGTGGTGCGGTTGTTACCGTGGTGTTGTCGTTACCGTGGTGCGGTCGTTACCGTGGTGCGGTCATTACCGTGGTGTTGTCGTTACCGTGGTGTTGTCGTTACTGTGGTGCGGTCGTTATCGTGGTGCGGTTGTTACCGTGGTGTTGTCGTTACCGTGGTGTTGTCGTTACCGTGGTGCGGTCATTACCGTGGTGTTGTCGTTACCGTGGTGTTGTCGTTACCGTGGTGCGGTCGTTATCGTGGTGCGGTTGTTACCGTGGTGTTGTCGTTACCGTGGTGTTGTCGTTACTGTGGTGCGGTCGTTACCGTGGTGTTGTCGTTACCGTGGTGCGGTCGTTACTGTGGTGTTGTCGTTACTGTGGTGCGGTCGTTACTGTGGTGTTGTCGTTACTGTGGTGCGGTCGTTACCGTGGTGTTGTCGTTACTGTGGTGTTGTCGTTACTGTGGTGTTGTCGTTACTGTGGTGCGGTCGTTACTGTGGTGTTGTCGTTACTGTGGTGCGGTCGTTACTGTGGTGCGGTCATTACCGTGGTGTTGTCGTTACTGTGGTGTTGTCGTTACCGTGGTGTTGTCGTTACTGTGGTGTTGTCGTTACTGTGGTGTTGTCGTTACTGTGGTGCGGTCGTTACTGTGGTGTTGTCGTTACTGTGGTGCGGTCGTTACTGTGGTGCGGTCATTACCGTGGTGTTGTCGTTACTGTGGTGTTGTCGTTACCGTGGTGTTGTCGTTACTGTGGTGTTGTCGTTACCGTGGTGTTGTCGTTACCGTGGTGTTGTCGTTACTGTGGTGTTGTCGTTACCGTGGTGTTGTCGTTACCGTGGTGTTGTCGTTACCGTGGTGTTGTCGTTACTGTGGTGTTGTCGTTACCGTGGTGTTGTCGTTACCGTGGTGTTGTCGTTACTGTGGTGTTGTCGTTACTGTGGTGCGGTCGTTACTGTGGTGTTGTCGTTACCGTGGTGTTGTCGTTACTGTGGTGTTGTCGTTACCGTGGTGTTGTCATTACTGTGGTGTTGTCGTTACTGTGGTGCGGTCGTTACTGTGGTGTTGTCGTTACCGTGGTGCGGTCGTTACTGTGGTGTTGTCGTTACTGTGGTGCGGTCATTACTGTGGTGCGGTCGTTACTGTGGTGCGGTCGTTACCGTGGTGCGGTCATTACTGTGGTGCGGTCGTTACTGTGGTGCGGTCATTACTGTGGTGCGGTCATTACCGTGGTGTTGTCGTTACCGTGGTGCGGTCGTTACCGTGGTGTTGTTATTACTGTGACGCAGTCTCACCCCGGCCACTCCCTCTTCTCCCCTCTCCCATCAGGCAAGAGTCACAGAAGTGTGAAAACGCACACCTCCAGATTCAGGTGCAGTTTCTTCCGGCTGTTATCAGGCAACTGAACCATCCTACCACAACTAGAGAGCGGTCCTGAACTACCATCTACCTCATGGGGAGACATTCGGACTATCTTTAATGGGACTTCATGTTGCACTGAGCATGAATCCCTTATCCTGTATCTGTGCACTGTGGACGGCTTGAGAGACACCACCCTTTATGTAAACATGTTTATTAGTGGGATCAGTGTAGATGGAGCCTCTTGGTCAGCGTGAGGAAATTGTGGCCCCAGGCCTGGATCATATCCCTCGAGAACCTTTCCTATCCATGGCATATGGGATTAGGAGGCAGAGATCAGCCATGATTGAATGGCGGAGTAGACTCGATGGGCCCAATGGCCTAATTCTATCCCAATAACTTGTGAACCCACCAACTCTAGCATCTCGTCCCATGCAGCCACCACCCTCCGTGCGAAGAGGTTGCTCCTCAGTTACCAATTCAAACTTTCCCCTCTCACCCTAAAGGGGCTGTCCCACTGCGGCGACCTAATTGGCGAGTTTAGAAGAGTTTAGGAGAGTTTGAAAAAGTGTCATGTTGAAGACCTCCTTCCACTATGTTGAAGACTAGCTTCGACTAGCTACGAGAAAATTGGACACCGAATAGTGGAGAGTGAAGACGACCTCCTTCGATCTCCTTCGACCTCCCTTCGACTATGTTGAAGACGATCTACGACTACCCTCGATTACCTACGACTAACATGCCGACCTACTACGACCTACCTCGACTGAACCTATGAGTAAAAAAAGTATTGATTTTTTCCATGGCGACTTTTTTTACTCTCGGGCATTATTCAGCATGTTGAAAAATACGCCGCGACCCAGCTGAGGCCTCGAGTACGCGGAGACCACTCTCGAGCATGAAGGAGAGTTACAAAGACCTCCTACGACCTCGTGTCGACCATGCTGCGAGTACGAGTTGAGGGCAAACTAGTCAGAACTCGCGAATTAGGTCGCCGCAGTGGGACAGGCCCTTAAAGCTGTGACCTCTGCTTCTTGATTCCCCTACTCTGTGAAAAGGATATTGTGCATTCACCCAGTGGGTTTCCTCCGGGTGCTCCGGTTTCCACCCACATCCCAAAGAGTTTAGTTTTGTTTATTATTGTCCCGTGTACCGAGGTACGGTGAAAATCTTTTGTTGCGTGCTATCCAGTCAGCAGAAGACAATACATGATTGCGATCGAGCCGTTTACAGAGTACAGATACAGGATAAGGGAATGACGCTTAGTGCAAGGTAAAGTCAGCAAAGTCCGGTCATGGATAGTTCAATGGACTCCAATGAGGTAGATAGTAGTTCAGGACCGCTCTCTAGTTGTGGTAGGATGGTTCAGGTTGCCTGAGAACAGCTGGGAAGAAACTGTCCCTGAATCTGGAGGTGTGCGTTTTCACACTTCTGTACCTCTTGCCTGATGGGAGAGGGGAGAAGAGGGAGTGGCCGGGGTGAGACTGGTCCTTGATGATGCTGCTGGCCTTGCCGAGGCAGCGTGAGGTGTAGATGGAGTCAATGGGAGGGAGGTTGGTTTGTGCGATGGTTTGAGCTGCGTCCACAATTCTCTGCAATGTCTCGCGGTCTTGGATGGAGTTGTTGGACTGAAGGGCTGGTTTCTGTGCTGTACCACTGGTCACAGATATACCTAAAAGCCCTGTCCCACGGGGGCCCCCGGTGGGGGTCTCTTTACACAGGGATTCTCCCCTCTACATTGGGGACCTGGGTGTGGAGGGTTATTGCACCGAGGTGTTCCCTGCAACCTGTTTCTCTCACGGTTCACAGACTCGCCAGCCGTCTGCCACTGTTGCGGGCTGGAAGAGTGTGTACCAGGTGTATCGAGGTGTATCGAGGTGTATCGAGATGGGGCTCCTAATGGACCGTATTAGGAACCTGGAGCAGCAGCTCGATGACCTCCGTCTGGTCAGGGAGAGCGAGGAAGTCATTGAGAGGAGTTACAGGGATGTGGTCACTCCAACACCACAGGAGGCAGGCAAGTGGGTCACGGTTGGGAGAGGCAAGGGGCACAGGCAGGGACTAGAGAGTACCCCGGTGGCTGTACACCTTGACAATAAGTACTCCTGTTTGAGCACTGTTGGGGTGGACAGCCTACCTGGGGGTAGCGACAGCGGCCGGGCCTCCGGTTATAGAGACCGGTCCTGTTGCTCAGAAGGGTAAGGAAAAGAAGAGGAGGGCAATATTAATAGGGGGACTCTATAGTTAGGGGGTCAGACAGGCGATTCTGTGGACGCAGTCGGGAGACCCGGATGGTAGTTTGCCTCCCTGGTGCCAGGGTCTGTGATGTGTCTCAACGTGTCCAAGACATCCTGAAGGGCAGGGAGAGGAGCCCGAGGTCGTGATACATATAGGTACCAATGACATAGGTAAAAAAGAGAAGAGGTCCTGAAAGGAGAATTTAGGGAGTTAGGAGGGGAGTTAAAGAGAAGGACAGCAAAGGTAACAATCTCGGGATTACTGCCTGTACCACGCGACAGTGAGAGTAGGAATGGAGCGAGGTGGAGGATAAATGCGTGGCTGAAGGACTGGTGCAGTGGGCAGGGATTCAAATTTCTGGATCATTGGGACCTCTTTTGTGGAAGGTACGACCTGTACAAAAAGGATGGGTTGCACTTGAACCTGAGGGGGACCGATATCCTGGCGGGGAGATCTGCAAAGGCTACTGGGGAGACTTTAAACTAGAATGGTTGGGGGGAGGGACTCAAATAGAGAATGCTATTAGACAGTGTGTGAGGCAGGAGGCAGAGAAGGAAAGCACTCAGACCCAACATGTAGGGGGGAAAGAAGAAAACAATAATAAACAGAGAATAAGAGGTGGTGGGGTTCTTAAATGGGTGAGCAGAGAAACAGAGGGGTGTAAAATGCGGGCGGAAGCAATAGGTAGCAAGGTGAAAAGTTAAAGTGGCAGGCAGACAAATCCAGGGCAAAAATCAAAAAGAGCCACTTTTCAACATAATTGTATAAGGGGTAAGAGCGTTGTAAAAACAAGCCTGAAGGCTTTGTGTCTCAATGCAAGGAGCATTCGTAATAAGGTGGATGAGTTGAACGTGCATGATAGCAATTAATGATTATGATATAGTTGGGATCACGGAGACATGGCTCCAAGGTGACCAAGGCTGGGAGCTGAACATCCAGGGATATTCAATATTCAGGAGGGATAGAGAGAAAGGAAAAGGAGGTGGGGTAGCGTTGCTGGTTAGAGAGATTAACGCAGTGGAAAGGAAGGACATTAGCTTGGAGGATGTGGAATCGGTATGGGTAGAGCTGCGAAACACTAAGGGGCAGAAAACGCTGGTGGGTGTTGTGTACAGGCCACCTAGCAGTAGTAGTGAAGTTGGGGATGGCATCAAACAGGAAATTAGAAATGCGTGCAACAAAGGCAAAACAGTTATAATGGGTGACTTCAATCTACATATAGATTGGGTGAATCAAATTGGCAGGGTGCTGAGGAAGAGGATTTCTTGGAATGTATGAGGGATGGTTATCTAAACCAACATGTAGAGGAACCAACGAGAGAGCAGGCTATTCTAGACTGGGTATTGAGTAATGAGGAAGGGTTAGTTAGCAGACTTGTTGTGCGTGCCCCTTGGGCAAGAGTGATCATAATATGGTTGAGTTCTTCATTAGGATGGAGAGTGACATTGTTAATTCAGAAACAACAGTTCTGAACTTAAAGAAAGGTAACTTTGAGGGTATGAGACGTGAATTGGCCAAGATTGACTGGCAATTAGTTCTAAAAGGGTTGACGGTGGATATGCAATGGAAGGCATTTAAAGACTGCATGGATGAACTACAAAAATTGTTCATCCAGTTTGGCAAAAGAATAAATCAAGGAAGGTAGTGCATCCGTGGATAACAAGGGAAATCAGGGATAGTATCAAAGCAAAAGATGATGCGTACAAATTAGCCAGAAAAAGCAGCATACCAGAGGACTGGGGAGAAATTCAGAGACCAGCAGAGGAGGACAAAGGGCTTAATTAGGAAAGGGAAAATAGATTATGAAAGGAAACTGGCAGGGAACATAAAAACTGACTGCAAAAGTTTTTATAGATATGTGAAGAGAAAGATTAGTTAAATCAAATGTAGGTCCCTTGCAGTCAGAAACAGGTGAATTGATCATGGGGAACAAGGATATGGCAGACCAATTGAATAACTACTTTGGTTCCGTCTTCACTAAGGAAGACATAAATAATCTGCCGGAAATAGCAGGGGGCCGCGGGTCAAAGGAGATGGAGGAACTGAGTGAAATCCAGGTTAGTCGGGAAGTGGTGTTGGGTAAATTGAATGGATTAAAGGCCGATAAATCACCAGGGCCAGATAGGCTGCATCCCAGAGTACTTAAGGAAGTAGCTCCAGAAATAGTGGATGCATTAGTGATAATTTTTCAAAACTCTTTAGATTCTGGAGTAGTTCCTGAGGATTGGAGGGTAGCAAACGTAACCCCACTTTTTAAGAAGGGAGGGAGAGAGAAAACGGGGAATTACAGACCAGTTAGTCTAACATCGGTAGTGGGGAAACTGCTAGAGTCAGTTATTAAAGATGGGATAGCAGCACATTTGGAAAGTGGTGAAATCATTGGACAAAGTCAGCATGGATTTACGAAAGGTAAATCGTGTCTGACGAATCTTATAGAATTTTTCGAGGATGTAACTAGTAGAGTGGATAGGGGAGAACCAGTGGATGTGTTGTATCTGGACTTTCAGAAGGCTTTCGACAAGGTACCACATAAGAGATTAGGATACAAACTTAAATCACACGGTATTGGGGGTTCAGTATGATGTGGATAGAGAACTGGCTGGCAAACAGGAAGCAAAGAGTAGGAGTAAACGGGTCCTTTTCACAATGGCAGGCAGTGACTAGTGGGGTACCGCAAGGCTCAGTGCTGGGACCCCAGCTATTTACAATTTATATTAATGATCTGGACGAGGGAATTGAAAGCAACATCTCCAAGTTTGCGGATGACACTAAGCTGGGGGGCAGTGTTAGCTGTGAGGAGGATGCTAGGAGACTGCAAGGTGACTTGGATAGGCTGGGTGAGTGGGCAAATGTTTGGCAGATGCAGTATAATGTGGATAAATGTGAGGTTATCCACTTTGGTAGCAAAAACGGGAAGGCAGACTATTATCTAAATGGTGGCCGATTAGGAAATGGGGAGATGCAGCGAGACCTGGGTGTCATGGTACACCAGTCATTGAAAGTAGGCATGCAGGTGCAGCAGGCAGTGAAGAAAGCGAATGTATGTTGGCCCTTCATAGCAAGAGGATTTGAGTATAGGAGCAGGGAGGTTCTAACTGCAGTTGTACAGGGTCTTGGTGAGACCACACCTGGAGTATTGCGTACAGTTTTGGTCTCCAAATCTGAGGAAGGACATTATAGCCATAGAGGGAGTGCAGAGAAGGTTCACCAGACTGATTCCTGGGATGTCAGGACTTTCATATGAAGGAAGAGACTGGATAGACTTGGCTTATACTCGCTAGAATTTAGGAGATTGAGAGGGGATCTTATAGAAACGTACAAATTCTTATGGGGTTGGACAGGCTGGATGCAGGAAGATTGTTCCCGATGTTGGGAAGTCCAGGACAAGGGGTCACAGCTTAAGGATAAGGGGGAAATCCTTTAGAGACCGAGATGAGGAAAAACTTTTTCACACAGAGAGTGTGAATCTCTGGAACTCTCTGCCACAGAGGGTAGTTGAGGCCAGTTCATTGGCTATATTTAAGAGGGAGTTAGATGTGGCCCTTGTGGCTAAAGGGATCAGGGGGTATGGAGAGAAGGCAGGTACGGGATACTGAGTTGGATGATCAGCCATGATCGTATTGAATGGCGGTGCAGGCTCGAAGGGCCGAATGGCCTACTCCTGCACCTATTTTCTATGTATCTATGTATCTATGTACATGGCGTGCCGTGAGGTTGCAGCCACTGTTTGGAATACCTAAAGGGGCCGCTCCTTGCCTTCTGGCTGCATTTTTCACCACACCATCCTCATCTTTGGACACCCTGTGTATAGGGGAGAGGGTAGGCTGAAGATGTCCTGGTTGGGTTGCTCCTGGGCCTGGCCAAGCTGGCCATCCACGAGTCACGGCGCCAGGCGGTGGAGGGCTGTACCCAAGCCGGCTGCCTGCCCCTTTTCTGGGGTTACGTCCGTGCCCGGGTGGTGTTAGAGAGAGAATACGCCCTGTCCACGGGCACCCTGGGGGATTTCCGGGACCGCTGAGCTCCGCAGGGTGTTGAATGCATCCTCGACAAGGAGTGTATCATAGTAGTTTAGTAGTTTATTATGGATATATGTTTGTATTGTATTATGCTGGTGGGTTCTGGCTTGTGTTATAGTAGTGTCATTATTATTTTTTAATAATTGAATACATTTTTTGATTAAAAAAATAAAATAAAAAGCCCTTGTCCCACGGTGCGAGTTCATTCAAGAGCTCTCCCGAGTTTAAAAAAAATCAAACTGGTGGTAAGCACGGAGAATGAACGTAGCGGGTACGTCGGAGCTCGGGGACCGTCTCTTAGCGCTAATGGCAGGTACTCGGGAAGACTCGCTAACGGCAGGTAAGCACGGGAAGACTCGTGAAGATTTTTCAACATGTTGAAAAATGTCCACGAGATCCCGAGTACCGACGAGCGGCCATTACCGTAAATCTCCGAGTTCGAATCAGGGCAAACTCGGGAGAGCTCTTGGAATTTACTCGGACCGTGGGACAGGGGTTTGACTGTTACATGTGTGGTCATAAAACAGTCACACAAGACTCCCACCACCACAAACGCAGGCAGAAGTGGCAGGAAGACCCTTGATTGGC
>JAXLNO010004965.1:0-45098 GCA_038087875.1 Malacoraja senta
AATTTTGTCGGAACATCCTCCGCATCCAAAGGAAAACACCAACAAACGCATGCAGGGCGGAATTAGGCAGATACCCGCTGATAATAATTATCCAAAAAAGAGCACTAAATTTTTGGAATCACCTTAAATCTAGCCCCCCCAGATACCCTCCAGTTTAAAGCCCTTAAAAAAACAAGAGGGGAGCCCAGAAAAGAGTTCCCTGTGTCCGTTGCTACTGAGTAACTACGCCTATTCAGTTAAACCCTATCCAGTTATATCCATACCAGCCTCAGATCAATACTGATCCCCAATCACCAGTTAGAGTGAACCAAATTATCAAACAATGTAAAGAAATGTATTTGGAACATTGGGATAAAGAAACCAAAAGCCAAAGCAGATTAGAATGTTACCGTGCCCTAAAAAGAGATTATAAATTTGCAGACTCTCTCTCAACTGTTAGAGATATAAAGCAGAGACAGACCCTCACCAAATACAGGTTAAGCAACCACTATTTGGCAGTTGAAAAAGGAAGACAGAAGAGATTCTGGCAACCAAGAGAAAGCAGAATATGCGGCCACTGTTTGATAGATGAGGTTGAAACAGAGGGGCACTTCCTCCTAAAATGCAAATAATTTGTCAAAACAAGGAAAACATACTTTGACAAACTCAGTCTGGCAACCCCTGATTTTAAAGAATTGGATGATACATCAAAACTAAGAATAATCCTTGGTGAAGGAAGTACGGCACATCTTGGTGCACAATACGTAACAGCATGCCATAACCTGAGAGACGGTGAATGACCAATATGCACATATGTACGCACACGTTAATTGACATTAACTGACACTAAAAACCCCGTTTACCTTTAAAAAAAACTCATGCGCATTTACCTGATTGATTGATCTCATAATTTTGTAAACCTCTTTCAGATCACCCCATCCTCCTGCACTCTAAGGAATGAAATCAGAGCCTTCTCAACCTCACCCTCCCTGAACATATACTCACTGGCTTGCAGAACAGTTCAGCATAGGAACAGACCCTTGGGCCCACACCTTCTGTTCCGAACGTGATGCCAAGTTGAGCTAATCTCCTCCACCAACACATGTTCCATATCCCTCCTTTCCCTGCATATCTATGCCTTTCTAAAAACTTCAAATGCCACTACCAAGTCCACTTGTAAATCTACTCTGGACTCTTTCCAGCTGGTATGTTAAAAACAAACTACATGACGAATTCAGTGTGTCAGGCAGCATCTGTGGTGGGAATCGACTGACAAGTTTTGAAGTCACCAGCCTGAACAAGAGTTCCAGCCTGAAATATCATTGGTTCATTCCATCCCACAGATGTTGCCTGAACCACTGTGTTCCTCCAACAGTTTTGCTCAACGAACTAACATCTTCAGTTTCTAGTATCCCCAGAGATCTGTTCACTGTTACCATTCATTTGCCCTATTTTATTACATTTTGTGTTACATTTCTGTTAAATTATGTTGCAGTCTTGGAAATTTTTCACCTCAGCTGCAAACCTGCGTTCCTAGTGTACATTCTACTTTAATAATGCTAAATTATGATCACTGGCATCAAAACACCTCATCACTACCACTACAATACTACTCCCATCTTGCTGCCAAGCAATACCCACCATTTTCTATTCAGTCGCCTTAATACAATTTCTCAAATGAATTTGAGAACCTCTGCACTCTGCTTCAGTGACAGGTAATATTAAGTGTAAATTCACAACTATTTATTGTTCTGGGGTGGGTTATTTTGCACCATATAAACAGACCAAAATATTTCTCCTTCCGTATCCCTAAGTTTATTTGATATACATTGATAAATACAAATCAATGGATCATTTAAATGTTTACTGTGCTGATGGAGACCATTCATCCTATCAGGCCAATGCCACCTCTCTACTGGAGAAAATCACGTTCAACCCCAGCCCTTCGACTGTAGTTTTGCATGTTTTTGCTCACAATTAGTTTATCCAATTCTCTCTTTGTAATGAAACATAAATAGGATTCGGATCAATGAACGGAGAAAGAAAATTGCAGGGGTACAAATGACTATCTTTATTACATCAAATTACAAGACAAAGCATTAAAAAAGCAACGAATCTCATGGCTTTCAGCTCAATGTGTTAAATGATAGAAGCCGTGGCAAATACCATCAAGTCTCACAGTCTTCTGCCCATTGGAGACTCCTATTTATGATGGCTGGTATAGAGATCTTGCGGGCCCAGCCACTGTCCTTCAAAGGTTCTGCATTAAATCAAGCACCGAGCTATTCTTGCATGTCTCGGAGAAAAGAAAGGTTTAACTTATCCTTTAGCTACACTAAATATCCTTGTAGGCTGCTCCATAATTTCCCAGTTATTCTAAGTGAGCCCTCAATCATCTAATTGTTTCCCAAAGCCAGCCTACTTGCTTACCATAAAGTGCTGTTAGCAGAAAATGTAATCTTAGGTGAAAACCCCGTTTACCCTTTCCAGTGCATTAAGGGCCCAACTACACAACATCTACATGCCATACACTTGACATTCCAAACGCACGTTGCATAGAATTCCTTGTCCGCTCTCAAACCCTCCAGCAAAGTGAGCAGCCTCCCTATCCATTCTTCCATTCAAAGATTGATCATTCTCCAGAGCTCGTAAGAGGGAGCACATAACGCCTATTCTGGCCTCCCTCCACTGGCTGCCTGTGTACTTTAGAGTTCATTTTAAGATTATTTTATTTGTTTTTAAATCTTTAAATGGTCTCGCCCCGCCTTACCTCTCTGAGCTGCTTCATCCCTACGCTCCTGCTCTGTGCCGCAGGTCAGCTGATCAGCTGCTCCTGGAGGTACCGAGGTCTAAGTGGAAGCTCAGAGGGGATAGAACCTTCTCTGTTGCTGCTCCGACATTATGGAACACTCTACCTTTGCACATTAGACAGGCCCCTTCACTGTCCATTTTCAAAACTAGTCTTAAAACCCTTTTCTATTCCTTGGCTTCTGACCCTGCATGAGACTTTGCTCCTGTTTTAGTGTTTCTATTGGGGTTTTTTAAAATTGTTTTTACTGTCTTTTAATGTTTTTATTGTTTTGTTTTATGTTTATGATTAGTCATGTACAGCACTTTGTTGCAACAGTGGTTGTTTTTAAAGTGGTCTATAAATAAAGTTCAGTTCAGTTCAGTTCAGTTCAGCTCCAAGAACTTAATATGTTCCTCCCTCTGACTCTTGAGATTCCTCCTTATCCCTTTCTAAAGATACATCATGTTATTCTGAGAAATGTGTTTGCCAAGACCATGGCATCTGCAGTTTTAGTCTCCTGATCTTAGGAAGAAAGTTCTTGTTATGGAGGGAGTGCTGTGAAGGTTCATCAGATTTCAGGGATGGGAGGACGAATGTATGAAGGGCGATTTGGGCGATTGGTTTTACATTGTGATTAGGACCATTCAAAATCAACTAAAACATTCTTATGGGTCTGTACAGATTGAAGAGAGTCAAGAGTGTTTTATTGTCATATGTCCCAGATAGCACAATGACATTCTTACTCGCTGCAGCACAATGGAATATGTAAACATAGTACATGGTAAACAATATGAAAAACGAGAAAGAGAAAAACAAAATCAATGTGCACACACATATATATATATATATATATATATATATATATATATACACATAGTCACAGGTACACACACACACACACACATATATGTGTAGAAAAGTACGCATACATATATTCAAAAGGGAGATCCGGTCAGTTCAGGACCCAGTGGTCACAATCTGATGATCAGGCTTCAAGTTGAGATGAAGAGCGATTACTTCTCCCACAGAATGATGAAGGTGTGGAATGTTATACCACTGGAAGCAGTTGAACACAGATCATTGAATTTATACAAGGAGTTATATGTTATTTGTATGGTCAAAGGATCAGAGAAATAAAAGGATCAAGGTATACATTTTAGGTCACAATTGATCACATGGAATAATAGTTGAGGCTCAAATGCCTGAATTTCTATTACTTTTATATTCTACATTTCAACATTTTTGTATTTATCGTGGCCACATTTCCTCTGCATCGAAGAACATGATAACTGGGATGCTTAAAAGGAACCGAGACCCTGGTGCCAATGCCTTTTTGCAGATAAGACAGATGCATACATTGGTTTGGTGTTCACAAAGCGAGGACAAATCAGAAATAATTTTCTGAACACGCCATCCATTGCTATTTCAATGTGCTTACCCAAGATACAAAATAATAATAATATATTAATCTATATTTTAGAATGTTTGGATAAAATAAACAAAACACGGTGATCGAATGTCCCTGGGTAAGTCGTTCACACTCTGCCCTCCACCCCTTTGAGAAGTGGCTGAAGGGTGATATTAAAATACATAAAGCTTTTAAATGAATCACTATGGTGAAAACATTTCCACCACAAAATCCAGCAGGGAATTCTACAGAGAATGCTCCCTCTCCTCCCCTCCCACCCAATACTGGTGAGAATGAGGATCCAGATCAATGAATTGCATTTAGGGGAAGGCTGGGCAAACACAAAAGAGAAAAGAACAGTCGGTTCTACATTGGAGAATCCAGCACAGACTTGCCAACCATGTTGCAGATCGCATAAGGTGGGAAGAGGCTCATGTGGACCATATGCACCAGTATTGGCAGGATAGGCAGAGTGGCCTGTTCCTACACACTTGTCTCCACTACAACCTTGTATTACTTTGACTGCCAATTTATTTTTGATCATTTTGTTCCCATTCATTCTTTAAAAAATACAAAATCAACTTTGGCGTAAGATAACTGTGATTGATGCTGTTGCAAATAAATGGAGGCCTTACATTTTCTTAACAACAATTTAATTTTGCGCTTTGCATATTATATCTTTCATATTATATCTTGCATATTCCATATATCTTGCCTTTACTTCGCAACATGAAGCCACTATAAAACAGGGTGCAATCCAATGTGTTTACTTGGATTTCATGCCAATCTATTTCCAAAAATCTTATACTCAATGGTCTATTCATCAAGCACGTTCTACAGGCAACTATTGTCAGGTGAAATCTCAAGAGAAGAACTTGTACCAAATGAGCCACATAAAATGAACTTGATCACTGTGCCACCAATCACTGTGGACAATTTTATATTCATATGGATGATAAATTCTTTGCATTAGATTAGAAATGTACAAAAAAAAACAATCAAGACTTTTTGACATCATCAAATAACCAAGCGTTATGTAACAACATTTATTGGTGCTGTATCTCAGACAAAATGCAGTGTTAAAACAAAATATATTCTATCCAATAATGACTGTAGCTAATGGAATCTGCAACTAAAAACAGAAGACTGAAAGCATTCAATGGCTCAAGCAAATTATTGGGACAAATGGTTGATGTCACAAATAGGGTCAAGAACCTGCACCAGGCCTGCGAGGGAAGAGGATGAATTGCCAATATATAGCAATCAGGGAGGGATAGGACAGAGGCTGGTAGATCAAACGTAGAACCAGGTGGGGAGAGGATAATGGGTAGATGGAAACAGGTAGGAGAGGAGGAGGAAGAGGTGAACAACAGGAGAATAAACTGAGACAGAGGTTCACTTGCACCTCTTTCAACTTTCTCTACTGCATTCATTGCTCACACTGGAGAAACTAACTTAGATGTCAACCATTTTGTAGAGCACATCACTTTGAAGTAAAGATCATCCTGAGATCTGTTGTATGGTATTTTAATACCCCTTCCCACTCACACTGACCCATCTCTCGTTAACATTGGGCACAGAAAGTTTTAAGTAAAATATCTGATAATCCACCTGGGTAACTTACAAGCCGATGGTATGAATATAAAGTTTTCACATTTCAGCTTATCCATACCACTGGTGTTCATTTGTTCTCCCACAATCACCCATACACCAACTTTGCTCCATCTGCCCATCCTCTCCTCCCCAGCTGATTCCACCTGCCACTTACCAGCCTCTGCCCCATTCCTCCTTCAAACTGTTAGTATCTTCCCATCCTCTCCTTCAATTCTAATGCAATGCCTTGACTTGAAATGTTGGTATATGTCATTTGCCTCCACAGATGCTGTTTGACCAAGTACTTCCACTGGCCTTTCTTTAGTCTAAAATTCTTGTTGGAAATAACCACAAAGTCTTACTCTATCTATAATTGAAACCATTTAATTGGTGCTTGGAGAGCTTTCTAAAATCATGAGGGCGATTTATCTGGATTTATTTTACCCAGGGTAGGGTAATCAAGAACCAGCAAAAACAGGTTTAATCAGTGTTCAATGCTATTTTTTTAGGTGTCGGAGCTGTCAAACAGGGGCATTTCAGATTTTGCTGGGGGGGGGGGGCAAGCTAGTCTCCCTAGAGGGTCAAACAAGATTATAGCCTATTACTACATCCCAGTGTATAGCTAGTACATTAAAACATATAATACTTAATTTAATTATGACAAAATATTGCAAGGTTGCACTCACTGATTATCATGAAATATAATTATGAAGCAAGTAAAGAAAAATACGGTTATCATGTATTTTTACAGAGGTGCCGGCAAGACACCGACTCGCCCTGACTATCCTGCAGCTCTGGGCCTTCACACACACACACACACACACACTCTCACCCTCACACCCATTCACCTACACACCCACCCACTCACCCACCCACCAGAGTTCCAGGCTCAGCTCCATGCCCACAACCACAAATGATGCACACATCACATGGTCTGTCTCTGCTGCATCATAGTGTTCCCCCCTCCTACAGGGAACCTCATTAGTGATGGATCTTCCCCTTACCCCTCTTTTAATCAGGTTACCCCGACCACACACCCGCTAGTTAAAATTCCACCCTGTTTATTTTTTCTTTAACAGAGGTGCCGGATCGGTGCTCAGGTGAGCTCCGGCAGCACTGCACCCCTGGGTTTAAGGTGAGGAGGAAGATTTAGTAGGAACCTGAGAGGCAACCTTTTCTACTAAGAGGTTACTGGGTGTATGGAATGAGCTGCCTGCGAAGGCAGAATAACAACATTGAAAAGACACTTGGACAGGTACATGGATAGAATATGTTGAGAGGAATGTGGGCCAAACGCTGGCAAATGTGACTAACCTAAATGTAGCATCATGTCAGCTTGGAGCATTAGGCTGAAGTACCTACTTCCATGCTATATGGCTCCATGACTCTTTGTTAGATGAACATAAACATGGCAAATGGAGTTTAATAATGGAAAATATGTGCTCACACACTCTGGTAAGAGCAATAAAAATAAGCTATTATCTAAATGGAGTGAGATTGCGAATGAGTGGAGTACAAGAGATTCAAGTGCTTAAACTGCAAAACAAGAAGCCAGCAGGTAGATGCAGCACACAACGCAGAAGGTGATTAGCATATTGGCTTGTACAAAAATTCAAAAATTTTGGATTGACATTTTTGAAACCTTTACAAAATTATTTAAAATAAAACTGATTCCAAAAGCAGATCGGATTATCTTCGGAACAACGGAAGATAGTCCTGAACTAAATGTGTTTCAAAAGAAATCAATAGACTATGGGTTAATAACTGGAAAAAAAGTTAATCCTAAAATTCTGGAAAAATGCTCCAATACCAACTATAAACATGTGGATTTCAAATATGTTCGAAACATCACACCTAGAAGAGATAAGACTCCTCCTGGCAGGTAAACCAGATCACTTCCACCTGACGTGGTCTGCATTCATAGAATTATTACAAGTATAGGGTGCAAAAGTACTTTAAAAAAAAACTGAGGTCAGGTAAAGGGGGATGAAAGCTGGAGAGTTGGTATATCCCATTTGTGTGATGCGTATAACAAAGTATTTGTTTTCTCTTTTTCCTCTTTTTCTTTTTTCTTCTTCTTTAGGGTCTATCTCTTAATCCTTTCTTTTTAATTTCTTTCTTACAGGGTCTCTGTTCTTTCTTGTTGTCACGTTTTTACGCCTTCACTATATTCCTTCACTTTCTCTTTTTTCTTAATCTCAACCTTTCCTTTTTATTAGTGTAAAAAATGACGGAGTACATTAATTGTAATAAGATATACGTGATGAGTACGAATGTAATTGGTTGTAATGTAATGTACTTCTAATAAATAAAATAAAAAAATAAAAAATATAAAAGCATATTGGCGTTCAAAGTAGGTTACTATTGTAATTATGGTACATGATGTTGCTGAGGACATATCAGGAGCACTGTGCACAGCTTGGTTCTCAAATTTAAGAAAGGATATATTAATATTGGATATCAGCTAGAAGAGATTTCTGGAATAAGCAAGTGTTGCCTAACCATGAATGGCTGAAATCACTGGTTCTGTGTCCCTTGGAGATGAGAAGAAACAGAGTTAACCTTATGAATGTATTAAAGAGGCATGATGTGGTGGTGAATTGATGGATAATGCGTGGATATATTCTAAAAGAATAGGGAATTGTGTCTTATGTGGAATAAGCACAGTAAAGTAGTTGAGGCAGTCATATCAGTTGTTATCAACATAAATTGCTAGATAGCTCTAATTTGTACAAATGCAGGGCAGTCTATTGAGAATTTCTGTCATGCTTGATAAACTTAATTTAACTCCTTCCATTTATTTCAGTTCCTGCATTTTAATCACATCCATGAAATCTTCTACTCAGCGATTGGTTAGCAGTGCATGTTCTGCTTTGGTTGAATATTTTGATAATCTGAGGAGGGAAATTAAATATTAGACAACAAAGAAATGGCATAGCAGAAAACAGAACTCAGAAAGATGCAACTAGTTTATTCACTTTAACTGTTGATTCATCCCACATAACATCTTCCTTCCAGATATAAAGGCACAGCGCCAGACACCTGGGTTTGATCCTGACCACGGGTGATGTCTGTATGGAATTTGTACCTTCTCCCTGTGACTGCATAGGTTTTCTCCAGATGCTCCAGTTTCCTCCCACATTCCAAAGACAGATGTGCAGGTTTGTAGGTTAATTGACCTGTGTCCCTAGCTTATGTGGGTGATCATAAGGTCCGAAAGCCGTTGGAGAGGTCGCTGAGGGAGGAGCTACAACCGAGCGGTAGGACTTAAAAAGGAGCGCGGGGGCTTGTTCCTTACAGAGGTCCGAAAGCCGTTGGAGAGGTCGCTGAGGGAGGAGCTACAACCGTAGGACTTAAAAAGGAGTACCCAAATCGGCAACGTTCCACTTCAAAAACAAGTGGGTTTGAGGAAGCCGCTGATTGGTGGACGCAGATAAGAGAGAGCAGCTGATTGGGAGTCAGATCCCTGCTGATTGTACTGTATTGTAGCAGTTTGTTTTGTATTGTAGCAGTTTGTTTTGTATTCTATCAGTTTGTTTTATATTCTATCCAGGGTAAGGGGAGTATGACGGCCAGGGCAGTTTACTGTTCTGGATGTCAGATGTGGGAAGTAATGGAGTCTGTTAGCCCTCCAGACGTCCACATCTGCGCCAGGTGTATCGAGATGGGGCTCCTAATGGACCGTATTAGGAACCTGGAGCAGCAGCTCGATGACCTCCGTCTGGTCAGGGAGAGCGAGGAAGTCATTGAGAGGAGTTACAGGGATGTGGTCACTCCAACACCACAGGAGGCAGGCAAGTGGATCACGGTTGGGAGAGGCAAGGGGCACAGGCAGGGACTAGAGAGTACCCCGGTGGCTGTACACCTTGACAATAAGTACTCCTGTTTGAGCACTGTTGGGGTGGACAGCCTACCTGGGGGTAGCGACAGCGGCCGGGCCTCCGGTATAGAGACTGGTCCTGTTGCTCAGAAGGGTAAGGAAAAGAAGAGGAGGGCAATATTAATAGGGGACTCTATAGTTAGGGGGTCAGACAGGCGATTCTGTGGACGCAGTCGGGAGACCCGGATGGTAGTTTGCCTCCCTGGTGCCAGGGTCTGTGATGTGTCCCAACGTGTCCAAGACATCCTGAAAGGGCAGGGAGAGGAGCCCGAGGTCGTGATACATATAGGTACCAATAACATAGGTAAAAAAAGAGAAGAGGTCCTGAAAGGAGAATTTAGGGAGTTAGGAGGGGAGTTAAAGAGAAGGACAGCAAAGGTAACAATCTCGGGATTACTGCCTGTACCACGCGACAGTGAGAGTAGGAATGGAGCGAGGTGGAGGATAAATGCGTGGCTGAAGGACTGGTGCAGAAGGCAGGGATTCAAATTTCTGGATCATTGGGACTTCTTTTGTGGAAGGTTCGACCTGTACAAAAAGGATGGGTTGCACTTGAACCTGAGGGGGACCGATATCCTGGCGGGGAGATCTGCAAAGGCTACTGGGGAGACTTTAAACTAGAATGGTTGGGGGGAGGGACTCAAATAGAGAATGCTATTAGACAGTGTGTGAGGCAGGAGGCAGAGAAGGAAAGCACTCAGACCCAACATGTAGGGGGGAAAGAAGAAAACAATAATAAACAGAGAATAAGAGGTGGTGGGGTTCTTAAATGGGTGAGCAGAGAAACAGAGGGGTGTAAAATGCGGGCGGAAGCAATAGGTAGCAAGGTGAAAGGTAAAAGTGGCAGGCAGACAAATCCAGGACAAAAATCAAAAAGAGCCACTTTTCAACATAATTGTATAAGGGGTAAGAGCGTTGTAAAAACAAGTCTGAAGGCTTTGTGTCTCAATGCAAGGAGCATTCGTAATAAGGTGGATGAGTTGAACGTGCAGATAGCAATTAATGATTATGATATAGTTGGGATCACGGAGACATGGCTCCAAGGTGACCAAGGCTGGGAGCTGAACATCCAGGGATATTCAATATTCAGGAGGGATAGAGAGAAAGGAAAAGGAGGTGGGGTGGCGTTGCTGGTTAGAGAGGAGATTAACGCAGTGGAAAGGAAGGACATTAGCTTGGAGGATGTGGAATCGGTATGGGTAGAGCTGCGAAACACTAAGGGGCAGAAAACGCTGGTGGGCGTTGTGTACAGGCCACCTAGCAGTAGTAGTGAAGTTGGGGATGGCATCAAACAGGAAATTAGAAATGCGTGCAACAAAGGCAAAACAGTTATAATGGGTGACTTCAATCTACATATAGATTGGGTGAATCAAATTGGCAGGGGTGCTGAGGAAGAGGATTTCTTGGAATGTATGAGGGATAGTTATCTAAACCAACATGTAGAGGAACCAACGAGAGAGCAGGCTATTCTAGACTGGGTATTGAGTAATGAGGAAGGGTTAGTTAGCAGACTTGTTGTGCGTGCCCCCTTGGGCAAGAGTGATCATAATATGGTTGAGTTCTTCATTAGGATGGAGAGTGACATTGTTAATTCAGAAACAACGGTTCTGAACTTAAAGAAAGGTAACTTTGAGGGTATGAGACATGAATTGGCCAAGATTGACTGGCAATTAGTTCTAAAAGGGTTGACGGTGGATATGCAATGGAAGGCATTTAAAGACTGCATGGATGAACTACAAAAATTGTTCATCCCAGTTTGGCAAAAGAATAAATCAAGGAAGGTAGTGCATCCGTGGATAACAAGGGAAATCAGGGATAGTATCAAAGCAAAAGATGATGCGTACAAATTAGCCAGAAAAAGCAGCATACCAGAGGACTGGGAGAAATTCAGAGACCAGCAGAGGAGGACAAAGGGCTTAATTAGGAAAGGGAAAATAGATTATGAAAGGAAACTGGCAGGGAACATAAAAACTGACTGCAAAAGTTTTTATAGATATGTGAAGAGAAAGAGATTAGTTAAATCAAATGTAGGTCCCTTGCAGTCAGAAACAGGTGAATTGATCATGGGGAACAAGGATATGGCAGACCAATTGAATAACTACTTTGGTTCCGTCTTCACTAAGGAAGACATAAATAATCTGCCGGAAATAGCAGGGGGCCGCGGGTCAAAGGAGATGGAGGAACTGAGTGAAATCCAGGTTAGTCGGGAAGTGGTGTTGGGTAAATTGAATGGATTAAAGGCCGATAAATCACCAGGGCCAGATAGGCTGCATCCCAGAGTACTTAAGGAAGTAGCTCCAGAAATAGTGGATGCATTAGTGATAATTTTTCAAAACTCTTTAGATTCTGGAGTAGTTCCTGAGGATTGGAGGGTAGCAAACGTAACCCCACTTTTTAAGAAGGGAGGGAGAGAGAAAACGGGGAATTACAGACCAGTTAGTCTAACATCGGTAGTGGGGAAACTGCTAGAGTCAGTTATTAAAGATGGGATAGCAGCACATTTGGAAAGTGGTGAAATCATTGGACAAAGTCAGCATGGATTTACGAAAGGTAAATCGTGTCTGACGAATCTTATAGAATTTTTCGAGGATGTAACTAGTAGAGTGGATAGGGGAGAACCAGTGGATGTGTTGTATCTGGACTTTCAGAAGGCTTTCGACAAGGTACCACATAAGAGATTAGGATACAAACTTAAATCACACGGTATTGGGGGTTCAGTATTGATGTGGATAGAGAACTGGCTGGCAAACAGGAAGCAAAGAGTAGGAGTAAACGGGTCCTTTTCACAATGGCAGGCAGTGACTAGTGGGGTACCACAAGGCTCAGTGCTGGGACCCCAGCTATTTACAATTTATATTAATGATCTGGACGAGGGAATTGAAAGCAACATCTCCAAGTTTGCGGATGACACTAAGCTGGGGGGCAGTGTTAGCTGTGAGGAGGATGCTAGGAGACTGCAAGGTGACTTGGATAGGCTGGGTGAGTGGGCAAATGTTTGGCAGATGCAGTATAATGTGGATAAATGTGAGGTTATCCACTTTGGTAGCAAAAACGGGAAGGCAGACTATTATCTAAATGGTGGCCGATTAGGAAATGGGGAGATGCAGCGAGACCTGGGTGTCATGGTACACCAGTCATTGAAAGTAGGCATGCAGGTGCAGCAGGCAGTGAAGAAAGCGAATGGTATGTTGGCCTTCATAGCAAGAGGATTTGAGTATAGGAGCAGTGAGGTTCTACTGCAGTTGTACAGGGTCTTGGTGAGACCACACCTGGAGTATTGCGTACAGTTTTGGTCTCCAAATCTGAGGAAGGACATTATAGCCATAGAGGGAGTGCAGAGAAGGTTCACCAGACTGATTCCTGGGATGTCAGGACTTTCATATGAAGAAAGACTGGATAGACTTGGCTTATACTCGCTAGAATTTAGGAGATTGAGAGGGGATCTTATAGAAACGTACAAGATTCTTATGGGGTTGGACAGGCTAGATGCAGGAAGATTATTCCCGATGTTGGGGAAGTCCAGGACAAGGGGTCACAGCTTAAGGATAAGGGGAAAATCCTTTAAGACCGAGATGAGGAAAAACGTTTTCACACAGAGAGTGGTGAATCTCTGGAACTCTCTGCCACAGAGGGTAGTTGAGGCCAGTTCATTGGCTATATTTAAGAGGGAATTAGATGTGGCCCTTGTGGCTAAAGGGATCAGGGGGTATGGAGAGAAGGCAGGTACGGGATACTGAGTTGGATGATCAGCCATGATCGTATTGAATGGCGGTGCAGGCTCGAAGGGCCGAATGGCCTACTCCTGCACCTAATTTCTATGTATCTATGTATCTATGTATCATTGGTTGGTGCGGACTCAGTGGACCGAAGTGTCTGTTTCAATGCTCTCTCTCTAAACTAAACAAAAACTCAATACTCCTTCAAATAGTTTCGTTCACACATTTTCTATGTTTTCTAACTTTCGCCTCCACACTAGGGTCAAATTACAGAGACCAATTAACCCATAAAACCTGGCATCTTTAGTATGTGTGTGAAAACTGGAGGACAGTGGAAACCCATGCGGTCATAGGGAATACATGCAAACTTCACACAGCCGACAACCGAGGTTAGGATTGAACTGATGTGTATGACGCACTGAGGCAGCAACTCTATCAGCAGCGCCACTCTGCCTCAGGTTGCGTCATGTTCAGCACAAACGTTGTTGGACAAAGGACCTGTTCTTCTATTACAGGGGCATTCCCATTCACCGTAAAATTCAGCGAACTCAGCACCATTGGGTCACTGGAAATATTCCCTGCCTGACCATCAGATCCCTCCAGATCAGTCGGACAGACACCAGTTAGGCAGAATCTGCCTGCAAATGATTCATGTCCCTCAAACCCCTGCATCTCCATGCACCCACGAAGGTGCACCCCAGACGCCACCATCCCTGGCAGTGCTTTCCAGGCACACACCACATAGTATGTAATAAAAACTTGCCCTTTTTAAAAAACTGCAGCTTCTACCCTGCACTGAATATAATGCAATAATTTAAATGCCATAGTAGGCATTTAGTTAATTGGGATAATTTTAGTCAATTGGGAGGTGTGATTGCAAATCTTGTACAATATCATAAACCAAGTAAAATGTGACAGAGTGGCGCTATGGAGGCTTGAGTCCAGCGCCAACTAGCTCCGTGCCGAAGAAACTAAAAACGGGAGAAAATCGGGTCTTACCTGCAGCGATCACGATTTGAACGGCTGCCTGCGTGACGTCATCAGGCGCGCTACTTTACGGTATGTCGTTACAACGTACCCCCACCCGTGTGACACAAAAAAAAGCCGTTAAAGGGAAACTGCAGACGGAAGAGGAAGGCCCTACAGAGGCCTCGGCCTCAGTTACAACGACGGCCCAGGAAGACCCTCGGAAGAAAATAAAACAGAAAAAGTCTGAAATGGAGGATCTTAAAACTTTTCTCGTTGCCGAATTGAAAACCTTTGGAGAGAATTTTAAAGAGGAACTTTACTCTTTTAAGGTAGATTTTAAAGCAGAAATGCTTTCTACCGTTCAACAAATACTGGAAATCTGGAAAAGGACGAGGGAGGAAGAAGTCAAGGATCAGATGGAAGCGCTGGAAGCCAGGCTCGTTTCGGTGGAAGCGAACGTTAATATGGATGTGGCCCCCATTCATCACGAACTTGATCAACATAGAACAGCGATAACCGAACTTGAGAAATGGGCGGCGACAAGTGCGGAAACTGTAAGTCGACTCCTTACTGAAAACCAACGCCTCTCCGATATGGTGATCAAATTAAGTGATAAATGTACCGATTTGGAGGGACGTCAAAGACGTAAGAACCTAAGAATTGTAGGGGTGAAAGAAGGAAGTGAGAGGGAAATGGGCTCTCGGGACTTTGTGGCAGACCTATTACAAAAAGCCTTCAAATTGGATCACAAACCTTCACTCGGTCGAGCTCATAGAGCGCAGCGGCGTCGTACACAAGATGATGCCCATCCAAGACAAATTATCGTAAAGGTGCAACTGGATCATGAATTTGACGATATAATGAAGAAAATTGTTCGAGGCGGACAGCTCCTTTTTGAAGGTGTGAGATTCAGTATTTACCGAGATTATCCGGCAGAAGTCTTCAAGAAAAGAGCGCTGTTCACTGAGACAAAAAGAATACTGAAGAATGTACCTGGTTTGAGATACGGCCTGCTTTATCCCGCAAGACTAAGAGTCACCTACAAGTCCAAGGAGCAATTTTTTACAGACCACGAAAAAGCACTGGAATATGCCAAAGAAATCGGTAACATGACCGTAGACTGAAGAATTTACATTACTCCTTAGGAGTCAAGGACTAACAGGACCGCCAGATCTAAAAGGACCTTTAAAGGTCTTTTAAGAGCTTTAAGGACATTCGAAAACCGAAAAAGACAGAGGACATTGGAGAAAACCGTGATCTTTGTAATTTTTTTTTAAAACTTTTTTTTTTTTACTAATCATTATTATTATCTGTATATTCATATCTAACTATATATGTAACAACTAATACTTATTAAATATCCATATTACCACTAAAATTATTAACATTAACATTTCTCATAAAAATTTAATACTGTATATGATTGATAACAATGATTAATAATTAATAGTCTTCGATTAACGTAGAAATGAATTACATACTTATATTATATAGGAGGATATGCAAGAGGTAAATTAGCCTACGTCATAATAAAGCTTGACGGTTTTTCTCTTTATTTTTCAATTTCAAATTAAATTTATAGATTTAGCGAAGAAATTAATATGATATGTAGAGAATAATAACGTTGTGAATTTTTGCTGTTCTTGAACTTTTCTACAGGGATACGTGCTTATGTATGTATGCACATGGGTATATATACATATATATATATGTATGTATATTGTGTGTGTGTATGTATGGGTATGTATATAAGTTTGTTATCCCAAAGAAGTTATTTGAATGTTAGAAATAATCTTTCTTTTTCTTCGGGCACGGAGCTGGGAATTTTTTTTTTCTTACAAAGGCTACGGAAGTCTTTAGAATTCTAGCCACGTTAGTGTGGCTATCACTAACTACACTAATTGTAGATGTAGTTCTTTTTCTTTCACCCTTTACTAATCAATTCTATCACTTTTTTCACTTTAAATATTTTTATAACTTAATGTTTGAATGGAAAAACAAGACTAATACAAGGAGATGTGTTCGGAAGAGCGATGTAGATGATTTTAAATTCATCTATCTGAAGTTCGGGAGCAGGGTCAGGTTTTATGTGTTGTACCTTCTGCTCGGTTATAGACCACTTTAGAAACAATATGCAAGATGTTAATATGACAAGAGGGGGTCAGGGAATAACATTTTGTAGTTGGAATGTCAAGGGAATCAATGAACCAATTAAGAGAGGTAAAGTTTTGGCACATCTAAATTTAATCAAAACAGATATAATATTTCTCCAAGAAACACACCTTAAAAAGGAATCTCAACATAGACTTAAAGCTAAGTGGATCGCTGAATCATATCATTCCTCTTTTTCCCATAAGTCCAGAGGAGTTGCAATATTAATTCGTAAAGGAATACCTTTTACGAACTCTTCAACAATAGTGGATATTGATGGTAGATATATTATATTAGTTGGAGAGTTAAATGGAGAAAAAGTGATTCTTCTTAATGTATGTGGGCCTAACTTTGATAACCCCATGTTTTTTAATAAAACATTTAATAAAATTCCTGAATTTACACAATATAAATTAATAATTGGAGGAGACTTCAATTGTACATTAGATTCATACTTAGATAGATCATCAAGGCAAAAAAAAGTAAAATCTCAATCAAGTGTATTTCTAAATTCATTTATTAATACCACTAATATTAAGGATGTCTGGAGAATAGAAAACCCAACTGGACGGGAATATTCATTTTACTCACCAGTATATAAAACATACTCAAGAATAGATTATTTTTTAGTTGACTCTACGTTTATCCCATTTATTTATAATTCAAAATACCATAACATTATAATCTCAGATCACGCACCTGTAACATTCATGATAAAATTAAATGGAATGTCTGAGAAACAAGCATATTGGAGATTTAACCCACAAATTTTGAACGAAAGATCATGCCAGGAATATATTATTAAACAGATTCAAATATTTTTTGAGGTAAATGACAACCCTGACACACCTACTTCTCTTATGTGGGAAACGTTTAAAGCGTTTGTTCGAGGTACATTAATTTCTGCTCAAGCATTTTATAATAAAGAGAACAGGATTAAGCAACAAACATTGGAAAGTGAAATCAAGCAACTAGATATAGAAAATGCGAGAATGCCATCTATTTTAAAACATTATAAAATTGCTGTATTGAAATATAAATTAAATAAAATGTATTCAGAACAAGTAATAAAACTTTATCAAAAAACCAAACAATTACATTTTGAATTTGGAGACAAACCACAAAAACTATTAGCACGTTAGTTACGAAAAATGGAAGGGGAAAAAATAATTCATAAAATTAGAACAGAGACAGGAGAATTATTAAAAATGCCCAAGGACATAAATGATAGATTTCTCCAATACTATCATAACCTTTATTCAACAAAAACCGTAGGACAATCAGAAGGAATAGCAGATTTTTTACTAAAATGTAATTTAAAAGGTTTAGATTCAAACGATAGAGAATTATTAGAAAAGGAGATTACGATAAAAGATATTGAGGAGTCTATTGGCTCTTTAAAAAATGTTAAAGCAGTAGGACCAGATGGTTTAGGCTCCGAATTTTATAAAAAAAATTATGATTTGCTTTGCCCACGTTTACAAAGACTGTATGAGTATATCTATACTCAACAGAAACTTCCAGACACTTTAAATGAATCTATAATAACACTTATTCCTAAAGCTGATAAAGATCCGGAAGACCCGGGATCATATAGAGCAATTGCACTTTTAAATACAGATCAGAAAATATTAACTAAAATACTAGCGCATAGATTAAGTACAGTGATGAATAAATTAATACACCCTGACCAAACAGGCTTTATTCAGAAACGGTACTCATATTATAATCTAAGAAGATTATTTAATATTATATATTCCAAGAGAATTATTAATGAAGATCTAGCAATAATCTCACTTGACGCTGAAAAAGCATTTGATCAGGTCGAATGGTCTTATTTATTTTCGGTGATGGAAAATATGCAGCTAGGGGAGAAATTCTGTACATGGATAAAACTGTTATATACAAATCCCATGGCTAGAATATTTACAAACCAAAGGTTGTCATCTAAATTTAGCCTATCTAGAGGTTGTAGACAAGGATGCCCGTTATCTCCATTATTATTTGCGCTTGCTATTGAGCCACTTGCAGAAAGAGTCAGGGGGCATCCGGAAATACACGGGTGTAACACAAAGGACACAGTGAATAAAATTTCTCTATACGCAGATGATGTATTAATTTACATTACAAAACCAGAAATTAGTATTCCAAACTTATTAAAGCTAATAACCCAATTTGGTTCACTTTCAGGATACAGAATAAATTGGAATAAAAGTGAAATTATGCCAATAAGGGAACGTAACAAACAGATAATACAACAATTTCCATTTAAAATAGTAAAGGTAAAATTTAAATATCTAGGTATTTATGTAACTAAGATATATACATCATTATTTAAAGCAAATTTTCCACCATTACTGAATAAACTACATAAGAATATTCAATACTGGAAAACACTTCCTATCTCAATGGTTGGCAAGATTAATGCCATAAAAATGATTTTTTTACCGCAAATATTATACTTTTTTCAGACAATTCCGATATATCTGGCAAAAGACTTTTTTAAAAAACTGGACTCTATTGTTAATGATTTTATCTGGGATTATAAGAATCATAGGATAAACAAAAGACATTTGTGTAAATCAAAAATAAATGGAGGCTTGGTTTTACCCAACTTTTTGTTTTATTTCTGGGCAGTTAATATTAAAAATATGAATTTCTGCTTGGAAGAAATAGATCATCAACCAGACTGGTTAAAAATGGAAAAGGAAGATTGTTTACCTTTTGATATCGGTTCGATATTATTTGCTACGTCTAAATTAAACAAAAAAACTTATAGGGAAAACCCTATAATATTTAGTGCTATACGAATTTGGAAAAAATTAAAACAGATTAAAATTAGATAATTTATCACTTTTTCTTCCAATTGTGAATAACCCTTTGTTTAAGCCTTCATGGTTGGACGGGGGTTTTACACAATGGAAGAATTATGGAATTAAAAATATGGGACAACTTTACAAGGAAGGCACTTTTCTGACATTTCAGGAGTTGCAACAGACTTATGGACTTCGAGGAAATGATTATTTCAGATATCTTCAACTTAGAGATAAAATCTTTCAACATATCTCACCTATATGTGATAAATGTCAACATTTAGAAGCTACCTTATCTCATATGTTTGCAAACTGTATAAAATTAAAAAATTCTGGGTAAATATTTTCAGTATAATATCTAAAATAACCAGCACACAATTGGACCCAGATCCAAAATTAATAATACTTGGAATATTAGAATTAAATCAAACATTTAGAACAACACAAAGAAACTTTATTGATTATAGTTTAATAACAGGAAAAGAATTAATTCTAAAATTTTGGAAAGGCCCTACGATCCCCACAATCAAAATGTGGATTATAGAAATGACGGAGACCTTAAACGAGGAAAGAATCAGATTCTCCCTGTTGGACAAACAGGAATTATTCGTTGGAACATGGTCTCCTTTTATTGATTACTTAAAGGGTCAGAACAGTTCAGCACAGGAACCTGACTAGCACTCGGGCTAAAGAATGGATGAAATGCTATACTTAGAAATGTACGAATATATCTCGAATGAAGTTTTTTATTTTAATAAATTTTTCCATTCTTCTTTAATTATCTCTTTCCTTTTTTTTTTTTTTTTTTTTTTTTTTTTTTTTTTTCTTCTTTTCTTTCTTTACTTCATCTATCTCTTTAGTTCTATTTAGTTTATAAAAAAAAAGGCAAAAGGTATTGGAGACAATGTAATAATAATTGACAATATTATCAATTTAAAAATGTAAGACTGTAATGATGTAAATAGGTTGTGTACTTATCTCCAATAAAAAATATTTTCAAAAAAAAAAAAATGTGACAGTCAAAATGGCCAGGCACAAAGAACAGAATAATCATGAACATCAATAACATGTCAATAACTAGACTCTCCTAGCAGCAGCATGCTGTAAGGTTGCAAACTCGTTTGCTCCCTTAACTTTTAACTTCCACTGACCACTCTTTCAATCAATCAATCAATCAATCAGTCAACCTTTATTGTCATCTTGCAAGCAACAGTTGTACAGTGCAAAATGAAAAGACGTTTCCCAGGGAATACCGGAGCATCGCACATGAAATTTAAAACATTTCTCACATAATAACACTAAAAACAATCCAGTCCCTGATGGAACAGTATAAATAGTTAAAAAGTAGGTAAAACAACAACGTTAAAATACAGTAAAACCAATCATAAACATGTCCGGGGCAGCTGATTTGAGTGGCCAGTGCCAGTTATTGAAGTGGTCAGTGCCAGTTATTAAAGTGTCCGTGCCAAGCCACAGAATCAGGTGACTGTGAGTACAGAGTGGCTGTTTAGCAGCCTCACAGCATATGGCAGGAAGCTGTTTAGCAGTCTTGTAGTCCGGGCTTTGATGCTGCGATATCTCTTGCCTGATGGCAGGAGATCCAGGTGTATGTGGAGGGGTGCAGTTTGTCCTTAGCAATTCTCTGAGCTTTTTTCAGACAGCGGCTCTGGAACAGTTCTCGTACCGAGGGTAGGGAGACGCCAATGATCCTCTCTGCTCCCCTCACTACCCTTTCAATGTTACTGGTGACTATTTGTCTTCAAGACACCGTCTAACTGTTCATAAAGTGTTGGTAACACTTTTACACGCCTTAATCATGAAAAGGATGGAGACAAGAAGGAAAGGAGGATCCCCAAAGAAGGAACTGGGGAAAGCCACAACCACAGCTGCAGCTTCTGATTCCAGCATTATAGAAGCAATATCGAAAATGAACGATGAATTGAAAAATGAGCTGAAAAATGAAATGAAAACAAGATTTGGCAGTTTGGAAGAAATGGTGAAAGGAGTTTCGACCAAATTGAAGGAGGTCCAAGGAAAACTGTCTTTGTTACAAGATGAACTTCGTGAACAAAAGGATCAAATTGATATCTTGCGCACCCTGGGACAGGAGAGAGATTTGAAGATTGAAAAATTGGAACGGAGAATGAATGAAAACACTTCAGCAATACAAGTCTAAAAATATGGACTGAGAAAACAGAAGGCGTGGTTTGAATTGACGAATTGTTGGTTTGCCGGAAAGCCAAGAAGAAGATAACGGTATAAAATATGCTTCTAAAATGATAAAGGAAACATTCAACATTGAGCACAATGAAAACCTTCCGTTCATGGATAAGGCACACAGGATTGGGAAGAGATCCGGTAATAAACCGAGACACTTGATCATTCGGTTTCATTTTTTTCAAATGAAGGAGAATATTCTCCTGGCAGCAAAAAAGTTTGGTGTGGTTGAATATGAAGGATGTAAGTTTCGGTTTGTCCCTGATTATAGTTACGAGCTTTTGGAAATAAGAAATACTTTTTATAATGTAATGTCTGATTTGTATAAGAAAAACTGCGCCGAGCTTTATTATCACCAGCTAGATTGCGTATTCGGCTTTTCAATGGTGACTTTCGATTTTTTAACAGTCCTCAAGACGCCTCCAGCTTTCTGAAGAGCTACGACGGGGGAGTAATTGATAGCTGATTAAGTTATAATTGGAGATTTACTGTTCCTATTTTGACAACATTTCGTTTGGTAATGATTAAGAATTTAACTGGACGAGTTGTTTTTCTTTTATATATATTATTTTTAGAATTTCTTTGTTAATTCGTGTTCCCCTGTCGTTAGACAAACTAAGAGAACGCAGTTCTTGTTTTTCATATCTTGACCTTGGATAATAATAAGCAGCATTCCATGCCAGTCTGTATTTTTTTCTTCTTCTCTCTCAAAGGGATAATTACGAATGTGTTATGACGTAGTGGTTAAATATTATTCTTTTTATGCTGAGCGCTGTTACTGGGAGAAATGGGATTCGGGAGGGGATTAGGTAGTTTGCTAACTGTCTTTTGGTCAGTTTGGGGTTCTACAGGGGTGGGAGGGGGGGAGAAGGAGGGGTCTTTTGTTCCCTATTTAGTGATCTCCATTTGTGCAAATTCTGAACTACAAAATTGGCTGAAATGTCGTCACTTCTGCCTCCGCCCTAGATTTTTCTTCTTCCAGTATTATGAACTTTTAGGCTTCAAGAAATTAACCCATTACATCCCACATGATTTTTACAAGCAATATGGATAAAGTTACTAATTTCCTTTCATGGAATGTGAATGGCTTGAACCATCCCATTAAGAGGATTTAAAAAAAAAAAGTTCTTCACAGACTAAATGCTCAGATTATCTTTGTTCAGGAAATTCACGTAAGGCAAGATGACAAGTCACGATTTTTCAAGTTTTGGAGAGGACAGCAGTTTCATTCAAATTCACAGGCTAAGGTGAAAGGAGTCTCTATTTTTATTGACTCTTCAATTCCGTTTGTTACACTATGAAACAATTTCTGATCCATATGGCAGATTTTTGGTGATTACCGGTGTCCTTTATAGGCAAAAAGTCGCTATGGTGAATGTCTATGCACCAAATATTGATCACCCTGAGTTTTTTAAACAGTTAATTGCATCATTTCCTAATTTAAATGAACACTTTTTTAATAATGGGTGGAGACTTCAATTGCTGTTTGAATCCCTCGATTGATAGGTCTACATTAGATCATGCGCTTCCAAAAAAATCAGCTAATTTATTAATTATTTTTTACTTGACTCGGAATGTTAGAAATTTGGAGATTCTTACACGCAAATGACAAAGAATTTTCATTTTTCTCTCATGTATATCATAGCTATTCTAGGATCGACTATTTTATACTAGATTCTCGTCTAGTTCCATCGGTCATTGCATGTGAGTATGATACAATTGCTATTTCTGATCATGCACCAGTGAAACTATTGATCAAACTACCTGATTCCAAGTTTAGTGCTAAACAATGGCGATTTAATGCTACTTTGCTTCAAGACTTAAACTTTATTAAGTTTATGAAAGATCAGATTACTTTTTACTTCTTGACAAACTGTAATGAAGAGATATCCAATGGTATCGTTTGGGATGCTTTTAAGGCATATATTCTACAGAGGATGCCCGTTCTACAGAGGATGCCATCTGTACCACGCTGCATACAGTGCTCACGCATCTGGAAAACAGAAACACATACGCCAGAATCCCTGTACATTGACTTCAGCTCAGCGTTTAACACCATCATCCCACAGAGACTTGTGGAGAAACTAACCCTGCTAGGCCTCAACACCACCCTGTATCATTGGATCTTGGACTTTCTGACAGAGAGACCGCAGTCAGACCGTGTTGGCAAGAACACTTTAGGCTCGATCACGCTGAGCACCGGCTCCCCTCAAGGATGTATGCTCAGCCCGCTGTTGTTCACATTGCTCACACGTGACTGTGCTGCCAGATTCAGGGACAATAAGATCATAAAACTCGCGGATGACACAACAGTGGTGGGACTCATCAGCGGAGATGATGAATCAATGTACAGGGAGGAAGTAAAACAACTAGTGGACTGGTGCGGCAAAAATAATTTAGAATTAAATGTCGACAAAACAAAGGAGATGGTTGTCGACTTCAGGAGGGCGCAGCCAAAGCATACACCCCTTAACATCAGTGGCGCCACAGTGGAGAGAGTGGAGATCATAAAGTTCCTCGGAGTGCAAATTACAGACAGCCTCACCTGGTCCAGGAACACCACTGGGACCGTCAAACGGGCCCATCAGCGACTGCACTTCCTGAGGAAACTAAAACAGGGCTCACTCCCCACCAACATCGTCAGGACTTTCTACAGGGGTACGGTGGAATCTGTACTCACGTACTGCATAAATACGTGGTACTCCACCTGCAACTGCTCGGACAGGAAGGCTCTGCAGAGGGTAGTCAGGGGAGCAGAGATGATCATTGGCGTCTCCCTACCCTCGGTACAAGAACTGTTCCAGAGCCGCTGTCTGAAAAAAGCTCAGAGAATTGCTAAGGACAAACTGCACCCCCTCCACATACACCTGGATCTCCTGCCATCAGGCAAGAGATATCGCAGCATCAAAGCCCGGACTACAAGACTGTTAAACAGCTTCCTGCCATATGCTGTGAGGCTGCTAAACAGCCACTCTGTACTCAGTCACCTGATTCTGCGGCTTGGCACGGACACTTTAATAACTGCCACTGGCCACTTCAATAACTGCCATGGCCACTCAAATCAGCTGCCCCGGACATGTTTATGATTGGTTTTACAGTATTTTAACGTTGTTTTAACCTACTTTTTAACTATTTATACTGTTCCATCAGGGACTGGATTGTTTTTAGTGTTATTATGTGTGAAATGTTTTAAATTTCATGTGGAATGCCTGTATTCCCTGGGAAACGTCTTTTCATTTTGCACTGTACAACTGTTGCTTGCCAGATGACAATAAAGGTTGATTTGATTTGATTTCGTGGACAAATTATTTCATACTCCGCGGGATTAAAAAAACAAACACAAAAAGGAATACGCACGTTGGCTGACGAGATTAAAGAAATTTATTAAAAATATTCAAAAGCTCCTAGTTTAGAGCTCTATAAGAATAGAGTTGACCTTCAATTGAGATATGATTTGTTATTAGTATCACCGATTGAGAACCAGTTACTTAAAACCAAAAGTAAATTTTATATAAATGGCGAAAAAAATCTGGTAAATTACTTGCTAATCAATTGACAGCAGCGTCGGCCAAGCGTCAGATTACTAAAGTGAGTAATCCGGATGGTACAGTAACTATAGACCATGACGAAATTAATAAATCCTTTCAGGAATTTTATACCTCCCTATACCAATCAGATGTTCCTACTGATTCCAATATAATGCATGAGTTTTTAAAGAAATTGAACTTACCAAATTTACCATACAATGAGTCTCTGTTGTTAGATGAACCCATCACGGATGAAGAAATACAGAAAGCAATTTGTTCAATGAATTCTGGTAAAGCTCCCGGTTTAGATGGGTTTACAGTAGAATTTTTTAAGTATTTCTCAAATGTATTGTCTCCATGGCTATGCAAGGTATTTATAGAAGCCTTTTTAAGGAATAGATTACCACAATCTTTTTATGAAGCTTCTATTTCTTTAATTTAAAAAAAAGATAAAGACCCTACTAAAGTGACATCATATAGACCTAAGGTACACAAAAATGCTGGAGAAACTCAGCGGGTGCAGCAGCATCTATGGAGCGAAGGAAATAGGTAACGTTTCGGGCCGAAACCCTTCTTCAGACTGATAGGGGGTGGGGAGAAGAAAGGAAAAAAGGAAAAGGCGGAGGATGAGCCCGAGGGCTGGGGGAGGGGAGAAGACAACCAGAGGGCTGATGAAGGGGAGGGGACAGCCAGGGCTAGCAGAATTGGGAGAATTCAACATTCAGGCCACCAGGATGTAGACTGCCCAAGCGGAATATGAGGTGCATTTCCTCCAATTTACGGTGTTGTGGCGGAATATGAGGTGCATTTCCTCTCCCTCTATCCCTATATAGACCTATATCCATGTTAAATGGAGATTTTAAAATTGTTTCCAAAATATTACCTATGAGATTGGAAAAGATTTTACCGCAAATTATCTCTGAAGATCAGACAGGTTTTATTAAAAATCGTTACTCATTCTTTAATGTTAGGAGATTAATAAATATTGTATATACAGCGTCTAATAAAACCCCAGAATGTGTCATCTCACTTGATGCCGAGTAGGCTATTGATAGAGTAGAATGGAATACTTATTCAATATACTTGAAAAAGTTAAGATTGGTCCAAAATGTATCTCTTGGATCAAACTGCTATACCTTATACCTCAGGCTTCTGTATTTACTAATAATCAGAGATCCCCTTTTTTTCAGGCTCTTTCAAGGTACTAGACAGGGCTGTCCCTTAAGTCCTTTACTATTTGATATTGCTTTGGAAACTTTAGCCACTGCTATTAGGGAATCCCCTAATATTTTTGGTATTGTCCGCGGGAATAAGACACATAAGATATCTCTTGATGCAGATGATCTGTTATTATTTATTTCTAACCCTGAGAAATCTATTCCAGCAATAGTAGCATTACTTAATCAATTCAGTAGTTTTTCTGGTTATAAACTAAATCTTAGTAAGGGTGAGCTTTTCCATTAAATAATTTTGTTTCGAGTTATGGACAGTTTCCATTTAGATGGACTACCGAAAGTGTTACTTATTTAGGTATTAAGATCACCAAGAAACACAAGGATTTATTTAAAGCTAATTTTATTCCTTTAATTGACCATATTAAACATCAGTTCACTAAATCGGTTCACTGCTTCCTCTCCCAGTTTGACCCGGTCACCCCTACTGAAATCTCCAAACTCATCAGCTCTTCCAAACCCACTGCCTGCTCCCTTGACCCTCTCCCCACTCCCCTGCTCAAGTCCTGCCTCCCTGCTCTCTGCCCCTACCTCACTAATCTTTTCAACTCCTCATTGTCCCAAGGAATTGTCCCCTCTGCTTTCAAAACTGCTGCTATCACACCAATCTTAAAGAAACCTGGTCTTGATCCCTCCTCCCTCATTAACTACCGCCCTATCTCAAACCTCCCCTATCTTTCAAAAACCCTGGAGCGTATCGTCGCGTCACAACTTCATTCCCACCTCCTCGCGTATAACCTATTCGAACCACTCCAATCTGGCTTTCGCCCCCTCCATAGCACAGAAACTGCTCCCCTGAAAGTCCTCAATGATCTCCTTACCTCTGCTGACACTGGCTCCCTCAATATCCTCATCCTCGACCTGAGTGCAGCCTTCGATACCGTCAACCATAACATCCTGTAACAAAACAGAATTTCTCCTCATTGGCTCCAAATCAACACTCACTAAAATTAACAACCCCACTCTCATTATTGACGGCACCATTGTCTCCCCATCTCCTCAGGCCCACAACCTTGGCGTGATCTTTGACTCAACCCTCTCCCTTGAGCCTCACATCCGCCATGTTGTCAAAACATCATTTTTTCACCTCCGCAACATTGCCAAAAGCAGATCCTCTCTCACACCCCCCGCTGCTGAAAGACTCATCCATGCCTTCATCTCCTCCCGACTGGACTACTGTAACTCACTTCTCTTTGGAATCAATTCCAGCAGCATCAACCGACTCCAACTGGTCCAGAATGCAGCCGCTCGACTCATTACCCACACCAAATCCTGGCACCACATCATCCCAGTTCTCAAAGAACTTCACTGGCTTCCCATTTCCCACCGGATCATCTACAAAATCCTGGTCCTCACCTACAAAGCCCTCAACAACTTGCCCCCCCCCCTTATCTCACTGACCTCCTCTCCCCCTACCAACCCTCACGGTCCCTCAGATCCACATCAGCTGGTCTCCTCTCCACTCCGAAATCAAACCTCTGCACTTTTGGAAGCAGAGCCTTCTCCAGGGCAGCTCCCAGGCTCTGGAATTCCCTCCCACAACTGGTCCGAAATTCTGAGTCCCTCACCATCTTCCAGTCCCGCCTCAAGACCCATCTCTTCATCTCTGCATACCCTTAGTCCCATGTTCCCCTCCCCTTTGCATCTCTGTCTTACTGCTCTATTTTGTTTTGTTTATTCCTGACTCTCAATGTAAAGCGACTTTGAGTCCTGAAAAGCGCTATATAAATAAAATCTATTATTATTATTATTAAATGGTCACCAAAGTCCTTATTCTTAATTGGCCGAATCAATGCTATTAAAATTTTCATTTTACCTAAATTTCTGTATTTATTTCAGACGATACCAATTTTTATTTACAAATCTTTCTTTGATATTATAGACTCTAACATTTCTTCATATACATGGCAGAATAAAAATCCCAGACTAGGTAAAAAATACCTACAGAAATCAAAAAAAGTTGGTGGTTTGGCATTGCCGAACCTTAGACTCTACTATTGGGCAGTCAATGTTCGTTATTTAACATTATGGACAAAAGATTTAGAAGATACCTAATGCCCTGGATGGATAAACCTAGAACGTAATTCCTTACAAGGGCTACAATTGGCTTCTATTCTAGGGACCTCGTTACCTTTTACAATTATGAGATTGAATAAATATATGACTAACCCAATAATAAGACATACGTTCCGAATACGGTTTCAATTTCGTAAGATTTTTGGACTATCTGATTTTATCCAAATTTCTCTTCCAACCATCTAGTACTGATCAAGTTTTTTTGTTATGGAAGAGGAAGGGATTAGTAGCTTTTCGTGATTTGATTTTGGAGGGTTGTTTTATGTCTTTCGAACTCTCCAATAAATGTAACTTACCTAATTCACATTTTTTTTTGATATTTACAAGTTAGACAATAGGAACTATCCCTTTTCCCGCTACCACATCAATCCGAAATTTGGGATTTTTTTTTACAGTTGAACCCTTATCAGAAAGGATTAATAACGACTATTCTTGAGTTGATTTTAAAATTACAAATAGATACATTTGATAAAAATTAAGAATGACTGGGAATGAGAACTCAAAATTTCTTTATAGAGAAATGGGAGAGGGTCCTTCAATTAGTTAATACCTCTTCAATGTGTGCAAGACACGCTTTGATACAATTTGAGGTGGTCCACAGAGCTCATATGTCAAAAGATAAGTTAGCTCGTTTTTCTGGTCATATAAATCCTACCTGTGACAGATGTAACTCTGAAGTGGCATCACTGACCCATATGTTTTGGTCCTGCCCTCTTTTGGAAATATATTGGAAAGAAATTGTTGATACTATTTCGGTAGTCTTAGGTATAGATTTACAACCTCATCCTATTACTGCAATTTTTGGGTTACCAATGTTAGATTCTATTCATTTGTCCCACTCCGCCCATCGGTTGATTGCTTTTACCACATAAATTGCCAGAAGATTTATTGTCTTTAAATGGAAAGATTCCAACCCTCCGACCACACTCCAGTGGTATTCTGAAACGATATCATGTTTAAATTTAGAAAAAATCAGGTGACATTGTTGAACCCTTGGTTAAATTTGATAAGACTTGGGGAAAATTTATTGAACACTTTCATACAACATAAATTGATCCCTCTTTAACCGTTATAAAAATTATTTTACCTTCATAGGGTGGAACGGACTTGACGACAAACAGACTTAAATTGTTGAATTTCTCAGTTCAGATTCGGTTTTGCTCTGTTTTGTTTTATTTATTTATTTTATTTTTATACTTATTTTATTATTATCAATTTTTTTTAAAAAAATTTAGTTTAGGGGGGTTTTGTTTTTTCTTTTTCTTTTTGTCTTTTTATCTTTCCTTTTTTTTACATTTATGTTTCTTTTTAAAGATTTAACTATATTTACATAGAGACCGAGAGGTCTATATTCATTGTGTATTTTGACACTGGTCTCATATTAGTTTATACCTGTTATTAATGTGTTTAATCCTGATCCCTATGTATCAATACCATTGTTATGTTTATCATTATTATTTTTGCTCTGTTTTTGTGTTTTATGTTTGTTTTTGTTTTTTGGAAAAAAAACAATAAAAAGATTTTAAAAGAAAGGTACTGAATAAAAAAGTTGGGATGTTGTGCTACAGTTGTACAAGATGTTGGTGAGGCCACATTTGGAGTATTGTGTTAAGTTTTGGTCACTCCACTATCGGAAGGATGTCATTAACAGGGCCTGTGATTCAGGGAGAGGATGAGAATGCTTGGACTTTAGTCCTTGGCACGCAAGAGGCTGAGGGGTGATCTTATAGAAGTTTATAAAATCAAGGAGCATAGATAGATTGATTGCACAGAATCTTTTAACCAGCCTTATGTAATCAAGAACCAGAGGACTTAGGTTTAAGGTGAGAAGGAAACGAGTTACTCGGAACCAGAGGAAGTGGAAATATGGAAGAACATTCCAGGGGAAGGAGTTGAGGCAGGTATTAAAAAACATTTAGAACACACTTGGACAGGTACATACTGTAGATAGGAAAGGTTCAGTGAGATATGGGTCAATTGCAGGAAAATTGTAGTTTAAACATGGCATCTTGGTTGGCATGGCCAAGTTGAGGCAAAGGGCCCATTTCCATGCCGTATGACTCTATGGCTCCGTGGGCTTGAAAAGCCAATTCATTTCCGTTTCACTGCTAAATGATAGTTAATCACCCTTACTAATATTGACGACGATGGCAGACCCATGACCATGACTGGTTTACAGTGATAATAAGCTAACCATTGCCTCAGTTCAAATATGCATGTCGTTAATGTTCAATGACTAAATTGTTGCTGCATTCTTAGTTTTGGCAAGGTTCTGATCTGGGTGCTGGAGATGTTAGACATCTTGATACCATGAAAGCAGAATCTCAATTTCAGGAAATATACTTGCTGAATGGTGTCTCAGACCAGCAATGCCTGGGAACATTGTATTTTGAAGAGGAAATTATACACAACCAAGGCCAAGTGCTCGAGAAAGCTGCACGTCTGTTATTTCAATGAAAACTCTGCTCTTCATCCATCTTGTCATTTTGATCACCCAGTTTAGTTTATAATATTGTATAACATTTGCAATCAATTCTCACAGTTTATGACATTTACAGCTGGCGTGAAGATGCATCAGTCAATACCTTCTGTCTTCCAATTTATTTTATTTAATAGAAAGATAGAAACATTAAAAAAAATAGGTGCAGGAATAGGCTATTCGGCCCTTTGAGCCAGCACCGCCATTCAATACAATCATGGCTGATCATCCAAAATTAATACTCCGATCTGGCTTTTTCCCCATATCCCTTGACTCCCTTAGCCCTAAGAGCTAAATCTAACTCTCTCTTGAAAACAGTGATACAGTGTGTAAACAGGCCATTTGTGCCACCAAATCCATACTAACCAGCAATCACCCATTCATAATAGATTTCCCATCCACCCCTACACTATCAGGGTGACTTACCGAGGATGATTACCTGCACACATGCTCATCTTTGGGATATGGGAGGAAACCGGAGCTCCCTGAGGAAGCCAACATAGTCACAAGGAGAACGTGCAAACTCCACGTAGACAGTACCCGAGGTCCAGATTGAACCTGGGTCTCTGGCGTTGTGAGCCAGCAGTTCTACCAGCTGCACTACCATGCTGCATTATGTACAAACTCTAAATCCTACACTGACTTTCCCTTCCACTTGTTATATTCAACACAATAACTTCTTTACACAGGAGGAAAGTGAACTGCAATTCATCACCAGAATATATCTTACAACAGTGTGATCACAGGCAAGAAACCAGTGATATAGATTACACTAAAACCCTGATCATCCAGCTCTCTTGGGATTTGGGAAATAGTAGATTTTAAGGACTGCTACATGTTACTCCAAACATACTTTAAGTCAACTAATTTAAGCACTTGTTGAGCAAGTCAGTGGTTGAGGTGCATCTGTACACTACTGTCAGACTTAAGCGGAGGAATACCCATTGTAATTTGCCTGAAGAGTCTCGAACCAGATTGTCACCTATCCATGGTCTCCAGGGATGTTGCCTGACCTGCTGAGTTACTATAGCACTGTCCCTCACAGTCTTTCCCAATCTTATAAATCAAAAATAGTCAACATCGTTCTACATCATATAGAGTCATGGAAATATGCAGCATACAAACATGGCCTTTGTCCCACTGACCTGCGCCAACCATTCATGTACACTAATCCTATAGTTGTCCCACATTCTCATCAGCTCTCCCCACATTGTATCATGCACAATCTAGGGGACAACTAACCTACCAAACAATGTTTTGGGGATGTGGGAGGAAACCAGAGCCCCTGGGGAAACCCACATGGTCACAGGAACAACATGCAAACTCTACAGATACAACAGCCGATGTCGGTATTTAATTCAGGTCTCTGTCTCTGTGCTGTCCTGTTTCACATTGTAGTCCACCTGTCATGTTGTTGCTCATTCATTCGGCTTTCCACCTTGAACCATTTCTCCCACTACTCACATTCCCACTTAATTTGAAGTTTTCCAGCAACAGCGGCCTTGGTGGCAGCTACTGTGTGCAGCGGTAGAGTTGCTGCCTTACAGTGCTTGCAGCACCGGAGACCCGGGTTCGATCCCGACTACTGATGCTGTCTGTACAGAGTTTGTACGTTCTCCCCGTGACCGCGTGGGTTTTCTCCGAGATCTAAGGTTTCCTCCCACACTCCAAAGACGTACAGGTATGTAGGTTAATTGGCTTGGTGTGCGTGTATAGGATAGTGTTAATGTGTATAGGATAGTGTTAATGTGCGGGGATCGCTGGTCAGCGCAGACTCGTTGGGCCGAAGGACCTGTTTCGTCACTGTATCTCTAAATTAAAATAAAACAAAACTAGTAAACGTTAAACTGCAACCAATCTGCCTCATAGCTGACTTGGATTGTGAGCAGTGGAAGCCCCCAACAGAGCAGCACAGTGTCACAACTCGTAGAGCTGCTGCCTCACAGCGACACAGACCCGGGTTCAATTTTGACCTTGAGTGCCATCTATGTGGAGTTTGCACGTTCTCCGTGTAACCGCATTGGATCCCTCCAGGGGCTCCGGTTTCCTCACACATCCTAAGATGTGTCAGTTTATAGTTTAATTGGCCACTGTAAATTGCCCCTAGTGGGTGAGTGACTGGATGAGATGGTGCAATGAGATAGAATTCATGAGAATAGGTGGTTGGTGGTTGGCCGAAAGGACTGCTTGCATGCTGTACTTTTTAATGACTCATTGATATTTCTAGGATTTGGGGCAGTGAATCCATAATGTATAACATTTTTTTACACTGAATTCACAATTTTTAAATATCTGATTATCAGAAACATTTAACAACAGCACAAAGGCTAGTTGACAGTGGTGACTGTCGAGGCATTTCAGGTGTAGCTGCTGCCTTATCCTACTTGAGATCGATCATTTCTTCAAGCCCAATACCTTTACTAGCAACAGTGCATCACAATTTTTCCATCTTACCTCTCCTCTTTTTTCTCCACCAAACAATTACTGCCAAGACAATAGCCAGCAATATCAGCACACACACGGCAATAAGGCCTATGTGCCTGTCTTTCTGCCTATTTCCTTCTGAAAAATAAGAATGCATAATTTTACAAATCAATTGTTAAGCTGTGCAGTTAAATAGATGGGCACTGTCTGAAGACTTCAGAGTGAAGAAGGGTCTCGACCCGAAATGCAACCTATTCCTTTTCTCAAGAGATGTTACCTGACCGCTGAGTTACTCCAGCATTTTGTGTCTATCTTTGGCGCTTTTCAAGGTATATAAGATGATATGGTGTTTTGAATCACGGAGTTCTGCAGCATGGCAAAGGGACAATATATGTTCTGTACAACTCTATGATCTATGGCACCATCACAGCCACAACTTAATTCAAGAAAGAAGGTGAATTGAAAGCAGAAAGCTTTAACCCTATATAAACTAACATTTGTTTTGGGGAAAATGCTGGATTCCTTTCAATAATGGCAGAACATTTAAGTAATAACAAAACAATAAAGTGCATTATCAGAGTATTAACAGGAAAATTGTAGAAAGAAAGAGATGCAGATACTGATTTACACAAAAGCTTTAGTTTAGTTTATTGTCACATGTATTGAGGTACAGTGAAAAGCTTTTGTTACGTGCTAACCAGTCAGTGGAAAGAATATACATAATAGACACAAAATGCTGGAGTAACTCAGCGGAACAGGCAGCATCTCTGGCGAACATGGATTCATCACCTATTCCTTTTCTCCAGAGATGCTGCCTGACCAGCTGAGTTATTCCAGCAATTTGTGTCCATCTTCGGTGTAAACCAGCATTTGCAGTTTCTTCTTACACATGGACAGGTGACGTTTCGTTTTGGGACCCTTCTTCAAACTTTGTTTGAGAAATTGATTAGAATTCTTTGAAAATGCAACAGGAACCCGTAGACAATGTATATTCGAGCAGCAGGTGTGCACAGTCTAAAATTCAAAAACAAAATGATGGAAAAGCAGAATAGGTAACAAAATTGGAATGAGAAACGAAAGAAATACAATATATTGCAGAGATCCAAACGTCGTGAACAAATCAATGTTTTTTTAAAGAAATACAGTTTTGGCACACTCGTGTTTAGTAAGGACTTGAGCAAAGTTCCTGCCGTTGTTATCGGGCACACCAGTTGACTGGCGACTGATTCATCACCAACTCCCACCAAAACCCTGTCATGTGATAGTCCCAGCTCCCCTAACGAGGGTTCTAGCAATAAGTGGCCTGACCACCAGATGTCGCACAATATCTGGATTTTCATAAGATATCAATCAAGTGATGCAAAGGCTTATGACATTGGGGGTAATAATTAGCATGAATGGAAAAAACAATTTAGAGCAAGCAGAGAGTTGTCTTAAAGGAGTGTTCAGGTTGGGAAACTGCAACTGCAGGTTGGGAAACAATGCAAGAAAGTGAACTACTTATGGTTGGTATTAAGAGCAGATGAAGGGACTGATGGCGCTGTAGCCTAGATTGCTGATGATACATAGATAGGTTGGAAATTAAGTTCTGGAGTATGTCAACAGTCTTCAGAGTGAAACATCAGATTCCTTAGTTGTGCATTGTTCGAGGGAATCTTCAAAAGTGAGCATTTGTGTAGGTTAGTGCAGCATACTTGGAATCAAACTACTACGATCGCTGTTTGTCAGGCAGTTATATTTTTCGTTGCTGAATCTGTAACTTGCGTCAGGGAACTTATTTCATTCGGTTTTGTTTTATTAATGCCAGATGTTTCAAAATACAGAGCAAAGGTTTGTTTTGTATGCTATCCAAACAAATTATAAAACTATACATAAATACAAACTCAAATACATAGATACATAGATACATAGAAAATAGGTGCAGGAGTAGGCCATTCGGCCCTTCGATCCTGCACCGCCATTCAATACGATCATGGCTGATCATCCAACTCAGTATCCCGTACCTGCCTTCTCTCCATACCCCCTGATCCCTTTAGCCACAAGGGCCACATCTAATTCCCTCTTAAATATAGCCAATGAACTGGCCTCAACTACCCTCTGTGGCAGAGAGTTCCAGAGATTCACCACTCTCTGTGTGAAAAAGTTTTTCCTCATCTCGGTCTTAAAGGATTTCCCCCTTATCCTTAAGCTGTGACCCCTTGTCCTGGACTTCCCCAACATCGGGAACAATCTTCCTGCATCTAGCCTGTCCAACCCCATAAGAATGTTGTACGTTTCTATAAGATCCCCTCTCAATCTCCTAAATTCTAGCGAGTATAAGCCAAGTCTATCCAATCTTTCTTCATATGAAAGTCCTGACATCCCAGGAATCAGTCTGGTGAACCTTCTCTGCACTCCCTCTATGGCTATAATGTCCTTCCTCAGATTTGGAGACCAAAACTGTACGCAATACTCCAGGTGTGGTCTCACCAAGACCCTGTACAACTGCAGTAGAACCTCCCTGCTCCTATACTCAAATCCTCTTGCTATGAAGGCCAACATACCATTCGCTTTCTTCACTGCCTGCTGCACCTGCATGCGTACTTTCAATGACTGGTGTACCATGACACCCAGGTCTCGCTGCATCTCCCCATTTCCTAATCGGCCACCATTTAGATAATAGTCTGCCTTCCCGTTTTTGCTACCAAAGTGGATAACCTCACATTTATCCACATTATACTGCATCTGCCAAACATTTGCCCACTCACCCAGCCTATCCAAGTCACCTTGCAGTCTCCTAGCATCCTCCTCACAGCTAACACTGCCCCCAGCTTAGTGTCATCCGCAAACTTGGATATGTTGCTTTCAATTCCCTCGTCCAGATCATTAATATAAATTGTAAATAGCTGGGGTCCCAGCACTGAGCCTTGCGGTACCCCACTAGTCACTGCCTGCCATTGTGAAAAGGACCCGTTTACTCCTACTCTTTGCTTCCTGTTTGCCAGCCAGTTCTCTATCCACATCAATACTGAACCCCCAATACCGTGTGATTTAAGTTTGTATCCTAATCTCTTATGTGGTACCTTGTCGAAAGCCTTCTGAAAGTCCAGATACAACACATCCACTGGTTCTCCCCTATCCACTCTACTAGTTACATCCTCGAAAAATTCTATAAGATTCGTCAGACACGATTTACCTTTCGTAAATCCATGCTGACTTTGTCCAATGATTTAACCACTTTCCAAATGTGCTGCTATCCCATCTTTAATAACTGACTCTAGCAGTTTCCCCACTACCGATGTTAGACTAACTGGTCTGTAATTCCCCGTTTTCTCTCTCCCTCCCTTCTTAAAAAGTGGGGTTACGTTTCCTACCCTCCAATCCTCAGGAACTACTCCAGAATCTAAAGAGTTTTGAAAAATTATCACTAATGCATCCACTATTTCTGGAGCTACTTCCTTAAGTACTCTGGGATGCAGCCTATCTGGCCCTGGTGATTTATCGTCCTTTAATCCATTCAATTTACCCAACACCAATTCCCGACTAACCTGGATTTCACTCAGTTCCTCCATCTGCTTTGACCCGCGGCCCCCTGCTATTTCCGGCAGATTATTTATGTCTTCCTTAGTGAAGACGGAACCAAAGTAGTTATTCAATTGGTCTGCCATATCCTTGTTCCCCATGATCAATTCACCTGTTTCTGACTGCAAGGGACCTACATTTGATTTAACTAATCTCTTTCTCTTCACATATCTATAAAAACTTTTGCAGTCAGTTTTTATGTTCCCTGCCAGTTTCCTTTCATAATCTATTTTCCCTTTCCTAATTAAGCCCTTTGTCCTCCTCTGCCGGTCTCTGAATTTCTCCCAGTCCTCTGGTATGCTGCTTTTTCTGGCTAATTTGTACGCATCATCTTTTGCTTTGATACTATCCCTGATTTCCCTTGTTATCCACGGATGCACTACCTTCCTTGATTTATTCTTTTGCCAAACTGGGATGAACAATTTTTGTAGTTCATCCATGCAGTCTTTAAATGCCTTCCATTGCATATCCACCGTCAACCCTTTTAGAACTAATTGCCAGTCAATCTTGGCCTATTCACGTCTCATACCCTCAAAGTTACCTTTCTTTAAGTTCAGAACCGTTGTTTCTGAATTAACAATGTCACTCTCCATCCTAATGAAGAACTCAACCATATTATGATCACTCTTGCCCAAGGGGGCACGCACAACAAGTCTGCTAACTAACCCTTCCTCATTACTCAATACCCAGTCTAGAATAGCCTGCTCTCTCGTTGGTTCCTCTACATGTTGGTTTAGATAACTATCCCTCATACATTCCAAGAAATCCTCTTCCTCAGCACCCCTGCCAATTTGATTCACCCAATCTATATGTAGATTGAAGTCACCCATTATAACTGTTTTGCCTTTGTTGCACGCATTTCTAATTTCCTGTTTGATGCCATCCCCAACTTCACTACTACTGCTAGGTGGCCTGTACACAACACCCACCAGCGTTTTCTGCCCCTTAGTGTTTCGCAGCTCTACCCATACCGATTCCACATCCTCCAAGCTAATGTCCTTCCTTTCCACTGCGTTAATCTCCTCTCTAACCAGCAACGCTACCCCACCTCCTTTTCCTTTCTCTCTATCCCTCCTGAATATTGAATATCCCTGGATGTTCAGCTCCCAGCCTTGGTCACCTTGGAGCCATGTCTCCGTGATCCCAACTATATCATAATCATTAATTGCTATCTGCACGTTCAACTCATCCACCTTATTACGAATGTTCCTTGCATTGAGACACAAAGCCTTCAGGCTTGTTTTTACAACGCTCTTACCCCTTATACAATTATGTTGAAAAGTGGCTCTTTTTGATTTTTGCCTTGGATTTGTCTGCCTGCCACTTTTACCTTTCACCTTGCTACCTATTGCTTCCGCCCGCATTTTACACCCCTCTGTTTCTCTGCTCACCCATCTAAGAACCCCACCACCTCTTATTCTCTGTTTATTATTGTTTTCTTCTTTCCCCCCTACATGTTGGGTCTGAGTGATTTCCTTCTCTGCCTCCTGCCTCACACACTGTCTAATAGCATTCCCTATTTGAGTCCCTCCCCCCAACCATTCTAGTTTAAAGTCTCCCCAGTAGCCTTTGCAGATCTCCCCGCCAGGATATCGGTCCCCCTCAGGTTCAAGTGCAACCCATCCTTTTTGTACAGGTCGAACCTTCCACAAAAGAAGTCCCAATGATCCAGAAATTTGAATCCCTGCCTTCTGCACCAGTCCTTCAGCCACGCATTTATCCTCCACCTCGTTCCATTCCTACTCTCACTGTCGCGTGGTACAGGCAGTAATCCCGAGATTGTTACCTTTGCTGTCCTTCTCTTTAACTCCCCTCCTTAACTCCCTAAATTCTCCTTTCAGGACCTCTTCTCTTTTTCTCTACAATAGATAGAGCAAAGAGGAGGATACAGAGTACAGAATATAGTTCTCAGCATTGTAACGCATCAGTTCCATAGACAATGTGCAATGAGGTTGAGGTGAATCGGGCATTGAACCTACATTATGGAAGGACCCTTCCGAAGCCTGTTAACAGATGGAAAGGGGGTGTTCCTGAGTCTGGCAGTGTATACTTTCTACTTTCTGTACCTATTGCCTGATGGGAGCAGGAAGGAGGAATGACCGGGTGGGATAAGTCTCGTTTTCGAAGGCAACCTGGTGTAGACTGAATCAATAGTGGGAAGTCTGGGCTGTGTGATGATCTTTAACTCTTTGTATATTCTTGCAGTCTTGGGCAGTGCAGTTCCCAAATCAAGATGTGATGCAACCCAACAACATGCTTTCTCTAGCAGCATCAATAGATGTTTGCTAGAGTCACCAGAGACATGATGAATATTCTCAGTCTCCGGAGGAAGTAGAGGTGTTAGTGTGCCTCCTTGGCTATGTGGCCAGTCCATGACCGAATATTGGATAAATTCATGCCAAGGAACATGAAGCTCTCAATCATTTCCGCTTCGGACCATTGATTTGGATTGGGGCATGTACTCCCCCAGTGCCTTGCTGTTAATCACATCATGAGGAAAGATTCATTTTTTATTTAAACATACCTTTTATGGATTTCATTTCCACTACTGAGAATCTCAAATACTCCTTCCTTGTATATTAGTTAGTTATTTACTTTTGATAAATTTTCTGTTGACAAAGTCTTCTGCTCATGTGGAGAGTGTGTGCTGATTACGTGATTGCTTAGAGCAACACCACTAAACAAAGAAAGTTTAAGCATCTTGGAATATGGGATGTAGTCACAATGATTAAAATGGAAACAACAGAAGATAATGATTATCTATGAAAGAATATTTAATGTTCTTATCCCAGATGATGGTCTTCCCACCGGGCAGGCTGCTGTGATCGACATGACAGGAATACTGTTCCCATCATACGGATCATACTCAAGGACAAACTTTAGATGATATGTTCCATCGTTGTTGGGTATGACCCCAGAAGATTTGGTCTCAGAGACATGTTGACCATTCTGCAACCAGCTGACATTGATGGCTGGTGGGTAAAATCCAAACACAGTGCAGTACAGGACTGATTGGTCATCAGGGCGGGCAGCGAGAGATACCTCATGGGAAACTACAAGACAGTAAGATGGTTATTTTCACCTTCAGTAAAACTTGCACAGTCACCCACCACAAAATATTCTTCAGTCTACTACAACAACCAAGTTACTGTCCACATCTGCCCCATTTTGCCTCTTTCGTCCCATCAACCAACCACGTGGTGTAAAAGGGATCGTACGCTCCCTGTTAAGACAGTACACAACAAAGTTTGAAAGTACGTACCATTAAATTCAGGAACAGTTGCTTCCCCACTGTTATTGGACTACTTAATGATTCTCATGTAAGAGAAGATGTTGTCCTGATCTTCCAACCAATCTCATTGTGAACCTTGCAACTCTTTTTGATCTGCACTTTCTCTGTAACTGTAATGCTATGATATTGTAACCCGATATTCTGCACTCTGAGTAGTTTTCTCTTTGCACTGATCTACTTGTGGAAGGCTTACATAGATACATAGATACATAGAAAATAGGTGCAGGAGTAGGCCATTCGGCCCTTCGAGCCTGCACCGCCATTCAATACGATCATGGCTGATCATCCAACTCAGTATCCCGTACCTGCCTTCTCTCCATACCCCCCTGATCCATTTAGCCACAAGGGCCACATCTAATTCCCTCTTAAATATTGCCAATGAACTGGCCTCAACTACCCTCTGTGGCAGAGAGTTCCAGAGATTCACCACTCTCTGTGTGAAAAAGTTTTTCCTCATCTCGGTCTTAAAGGATTTCCCCTTATCCTTAAGCTGTGACCCCTTGTCCTGGACTTCCCCAACATCGGGAACAATCTTCCTGCATCTAGCCTGTCCAACCCCATAAGAATTTTGTACGTTTCTATAAGATCCCCTCTCAATCTCCTAAATTCTAGCGAGTATAAGCCAAGTCTATCCAGTCTTTCTTCATATGAAAGTCCTGACATCCCAGGAATCAGTCTGGTGAACCTTCTCTGCACTCCCTCTATGGCTATAATGTCCTTCCTCAGATTTGGAGACCAAAACTGTACGCAATACTCCAGGTGTGGTCTCACCAAGACCCTGTACAACTGCAGTAGAACCTCGCTGCTCCTATACTCAAATCCTCTTGCTATGAAGGCCAACGTACCATTCGCTTTCTTCACTGCCTGCTGCACCTGCATGCCTACTTTCAATGACTGGTGTACCATGACACCCAGGTCTCGCTGCATCTCCCCATTTCCTAATCGGCCACCATTTAGATAATAGTCTGCCTTCCCGTTTTTGCTACCAAAGTGGATAACCTCACATTTATCCACATTATACTGCATCTGCCAAACATTTGCCCACTCACCCAGCCTATCCAAGTCACCTTGCAGTCTCCTAGCATCCTCCTCACAGCTAACACTGCCCCCCAGCTTAGTGTCATCCGCAAACTTGGAGATGTTGCTTTCAATTCCCTCGTCCAGATCATTAATATAAATTGTAAATAGCTGGGGTCCCAGCACTGAGCCTTGCGGTACCCCACTAGTCACTGCCTGCCATTGTGAATAGGACCCGTTTACTCCTACTCCTACTCTTTGCTTGATTGCACATGTGTAGTATGATCTGATTGGATGACACACAGACACACTTTTGACTATATTGTGGCGGCAGCCTAAACACGGGCCACTTATGCTCGAACCCTCGTTAGGAAGTACGAGGGCGGGCACGTGACGTCATGGGCTAGAGGGAGTGTCCTGGTACTTAAGGTCATCTCACCTCGAGACCTTGAGGATTTCAACCTGTATCTGAGCCCGAGGGAACAACCTCGCTCAGCTACAGCAACACTGTTATGATAGTCGGCACCAACCTAACGTGTCAGCACTGAATAAACGACTCTTTGAACCGGCTGACGTCTCACCTTTATTCACCACGTTTGGTGCCGCTACAATATCTCAGTTCACGTACAATAATAAACTAATACCAACGGCAAATCTTTTCACTAGGGCACATTATTGACAATAATAAATAATTGACAAGTTACGAAATGAAGGCCAATTGGGGAGGGGCAAGCTTAAATTTGGCAGTATTTTCATTCCTCTTCAATAAGAGATAAAAGAGACCAGTCATTTGTTTACAAAATCTCTTTTTGCAGAGTGTGGTCATTCTCTGGCGCTCTTGACCCCAGAGATTTGTGAAGACAAAATCATTGGAAGTATTTAATGTGGCGGTGGTTAAACTTTTGAAAGATTGGAGAATTGAGTGCAATGAGGAACTGGCACCGAACAGGAGTTGATGCCTGAGGAACGTCAGCCATGGTCATATTGAATGGCGGGCAGGTTAGAGGACCAAATGGCTTACTCGGAAACTGATAACTGAGGAGAAAATCAGGCTTCTGAATGATCGTTCCATAAGCTAGGTTCTGTCCAATTGACCACTACCCCATTACAGACAGTGGACTTTGTTTATGGAACTATGCAGGAAGGAACTGCAGATGCTGGTTTAAACCGCAGATAGACACAACATGCTAGAGTAACTCAACGGGTCAGGCAGCATCTCTGGAGAGAAGGAATGTGTCACGTTTTGTGTCGAAACCCATATCTAATGGAACTGGTGTGCTACATTGCTGAGAACTATATGCCACACTCTGTACCTTCCCTTTGCTCTACCTTCAGTACTTGAGTTGACTTGATTATATATATGTATGTTGTTATCTCATCCAATTGGATAGCATGCAACTACCTGGAAAGTTGCTGCCTTACAGTACCACAGACCAAAGTTCAATCCTGACAATGGGTGCTGTCTATATGGAGTTCATACATTCTCCCTGTGACCATGTGAGTTTATCTCCGGGTGCTGCAGTTCCGTCACATTCAAAGACGTGCAGTTTTGTAAGTTTTTGGCTTCTGTAAATTGTCCGGTGTGTAGGGTAGTACTAATATTTGGGTGGTCGTTAGTCAGCACAGGTTCAGTGGGCCAAAAGGCCTATTTCCATGCTGTGCCTCGAAACTAAACGTGACAATAATAAACCGAAACTTATTCCTGTGCCTATCTGTAGATTAGTGTCACTCATACTGTGGCTCCGCCCACAGGCTTGTTAGAGAGCTCTCTCTCCCTCTCTCCCTCTCTCTGTCTGGTAGACTGGTAGTAAGCATGCTGAGAAGAAAGCACCTTGTGTTTCCTCTGCAGAGTTACTAATAAAAGACTATGGATTTTAACCACTATGTGTGAGTTTGATCATTCTTCCAACACAGGGCTCGAAATTAGCGGTTGCCCGGTTCCCATGGCAACTTACAGTCCCGCCGGGCAACCTAAAAGCCATGCCATTTTGCCCGCTTGGCAAGCAACCGGGACACCCGCCCGCCCGCCCGCCATCCGTGTCCAGGTCTCGGGTCTCCGCTCTCGGGTCTCCGCTCTCGGGTCTCGGGTCTCCGCACGGCACGGCCGGCCGCCGAGCCCTGCACATGCGCATTGCCACGGCAACTGGTCGGCGTCGGCCACTTTCTCCCTCCCTTTGCATTGTGGGAGTTCTGGCCGCCATTGCTGTCCGGTCGCTGCCTCAGCTGGAGTAACTCTTGCTTCTTGGTTTCCAGGTCCTCCAAAAATATTCGAAATGGAATTTAAACTTGTGCACCCACCACCACCAAACTCGAAACTGAAAAATAACAGCCTATTGCATTTTATCCGTTTATTTATTGTGTATATATATGGTCTATAGTATAGAGACGCACTGAACTTTTATCTCCTGTTCTGTATTATGTTTACATATTCTGTTGTGCTGCAGCAAGCAAGAATTTCATTGTCCTATCTGGGACACATGACAATAAAACTCTCTTGACTCTTGACTTGGACTTAAGCAAAAAAGGGTTCTTGGGGGAAAAAAACGACCTTAAATTTAGTTGCAACTGCTTGGGTACCTATAGTAGGGTGACAACTATTCCATGCTTTAATTGTGCTGGGGAACTCCATGGAGCAGCCAGCATCTCTGGATAGAAAAAATTGAGTGACATTTCTGGTAGAAACCCTTCTTTACATTTCCTCTGGTTTTAGTGTTTTTTGTTTAATTTAAAGATACAGTGTGGAAGCAGGCCCTTCGGCCCACTGAGTCCACGCCGACCACTGATCACCCGTACTCTAGTTCTATCCCACACATCAGCAACGTAAGTCAAGACTGTTTTATTCTCTCACGTCCCAGTTAGAACAATGAAATCCTTACTTGCAGCAGCACAACAGAATATGTAAACATAGTACTCTGTAAACAATGTTATAAACGAGAAAACAAAACTCCACACAGACAGCACCCATATTCAGGATCAATTCTGGGTCTCTGGCAATATTAGGCAGCCAATTTATGGGCAATGTACTGCCCAATAGCCTTGAACTGATTTAAGCATACAGTAGGTGTAAAGTGGGACATAGCGTCACTTAGAGATTTAAGACTGAAAATGGATAGTTTCTTTTTTTTAGTAACCAAAGTTATCAACGTATAATGTTTTGTGTGTTGGAAAATAAAATATAATGGCACAGCTGGTGGATTTGCTGCCTCACACGCCAGAGACCTGTGTTCGATTCTGTTCTCGGGCACTGTCTGTGTTGAATTTGCACATTCTCCCTGCAATCATGTGGGTTCCCTCCCACATCCCAAAGACGCATTGGCTTTGTAGGTTAACTTGTCTCTGTAAAATTGCGCCTAATGTGCAGGAGTGGGTGAGGAAAGTGGGATAACAGAACTTGTGTGAATGGGTAGACAAAAATGCTGGAAAAACTCAGCAGGTGAGGCAGCATCTATGGAGCAAAGGAAAAAGGCGACGTTTCGGGTCGAGACCCTTTTTCAGACTGATGTCGGGAGGGGTGGGCTGCGAAAAAGAAAGGAAGAGGCGGAGACAGTAGGCTGTGGGAGAACTGAGAATGGGAGGCGGGGGGGGGAGAAAGCAAGGACTATCTGAAATTGGAGAAGCCAATGTTCATACCGCTGGGGTGTAAACTACCCAAGCAAAATATGAGGTGCTGTTCCTCCAATTTGCGGTGGGCCTCACTCTGGCCATGGAGGAGGCCCAGGACAGAAAGGTCGGATTCGGAATGAGAAGGGGAGTTGAAGTGCTGAGCCACCAGGAGATCAAGTTGGTTATTGCGAACTGAGTGGAGGTGTTGTGCGAAGCGATCGCCATGCCTGCGCTTGGTCTCACCGAGGTTGATCATACGCTGAATAACCATATTTTTGTTTGGAAGTGGAAAGAGATAATATTAATTGCATTCATTGTAACGTGTAAACAGAGATGAGATACTGTATTGTAATTTTGCTGCATGTCATTG
>JAXLNO010004966.1:0-55809 GCA_038087875.1 Malacoraja senta
AGACGATGATGACGAAGACGACGACGACGAAGACGACGACGATGAAGACGATGACGACGAAGACGACGACGACGAAGACGACGACGACGAAGATGACGAAGACCACGACGACGAAGACCACGACGACGAAGACGACGATGACGAAGAAGACGACGATGCAGACGACGACGACGAAGACGACGACGACGAAGAAGATGACGATGAAGACGACGACGACGAAGACGACGACGACGAAGACGACGACGACGAAGAAGACGACGACGAAGACGACGACGACGAAGAAGACGACGACGAAGATGACGACGACGAAGACGACGACGAAGACGACCGACGACGAAGACGACGACGAGGAAGACGATGACGACGAAGACGACGACGACGAAGACGACGAAGAAGACGACGACGAAGACGACGACGATGAAGAAGACGACGACGAAGAAGACGACGACGAAGACGACGACGACGAAGAAGACGACGACGAAGAAGACGACAACGAAGAAGACGACGACGAAGAAGACGACGACGAAGACGACGACGACGAAGAAGACGACGACGAAGATGACGACGACGAAGATGACGACGAAGACGACGACGACGAAGACGACGACGAGGAAGACGACGACGACGAAGACGACGACGATGAAGACGACGAAGAAGACGACGACGAAGACGACGACGATGAAGAAGACGACGACGAAGAAGACGACGACGAAGACGACGACGACAAAGAAGACGACGACGAAGAAGACGACGACGAAGACGACGACGACGAAGAAGACGACGACGAAGAAGATGACGACGAAGACGACGACGACGAAGACGACGACGACGAAGAAGACGAAGACGACGTAGACGACGACGAAGAAGACGACGACGAAGAAGACGACGACGAAGAAGACAACGATGAAGAAGACGACGACGAAGAAGACGACGACGAAGAAGACGACGACGAAAAAGACGACGACGAAGAAGACGACGACGAAGAAGACGACGACGAAGAAGACGACGACGACGAAGACCACGACGACGAAGACCACGATGACGAAGACCACGATGACGAAGACCACGACGACGAAGACCACGACGACGAAGACGACGACGACGAAGAAGACGACGACGAAGACAACGACGACGAAGAAGACGACGACGAAGACGACGACGACAAATACGACGACGACGAAGAAGACGACGACGAAGAAGACGGTGACGACGAAGACGACGACGACGAAGACCACGACGACGAAGACCACGACGACGAAGACCACGACGACGAAGACCACGACGACGAAGACGACGACGAAGAAGACGACGACGAAGACAACGACGACGAAGAAGACGACGACGAAGACGACGACGACGAAGACGACGACGACGAAGAAGACGACGACAAAGACGATGACGACGAAGACGACGACGACGAAGAAGACGACGACGAAGAAGACGACGACGAAGAAGACGACGACGAAGAAGATGACGACGAAGAAGACGACGACGAAGACGACGACGAAGAAGATGACGACATAGACGACGACGAAGAAGACGACGACGAAGATGACGACGACGAAGAAGACGACGACGACGAAGACGACGATGACGAAGACGACGACGACGAAGACGACGAAGACCACGACGACGAAGACCACGACGACGAAGACCACGACGACGAAGACGACGACGATGAAGAAGACGACGATGAAGACGACGACGATGAAGACGACGACGACGAAGAAGACGACGACGAAGACGACGACGACGAAGGAGACGACGACGAAGACGACGACGACGAAGATGACGACGACGAAGAAGACGACTACGACGAAGACGACGACGACGAAGACGACGACGACGAAGACGATGATGACGAAGACGACGACGACGAAGACGACGACGATGAAGACGATGACGACGAAGACGACGACGACGAAGACGACGACGACGAAGATGACGAAGACCACGACGACGAAGACCACGACGACGAAGACGACGATGACGAAGAAGACGACGATGCAGACGACGACGACGAAGACGACGACGACGAAGAAGATGACGATGAAGACGACGACGACGAAGACGACGACGACGAAGACGACGACGACGAAGAAGACGACGACGAAGACGACGACGACGAAGAAGACGACGACGAAGATGACGACGACGAAGACGACGACGAAGACGACGACGACGAAGACGACGACGAGGAAGACGATGACGACGAAGACGACGACGACGAAGACGACGAAGAAGACGACGACGAAGACGACGACGATGAAGAAGACGACGACGAAGAAGACGACGACGAAGACGACGACGACGAAGAAGACGACGACGAAGAAGACGACAACGAAGAAGACGACGACGAAGAAGACGACGACGAAGACGACGACGACGAAGAAGACGACGACGAAGATGACGACGACGAAGATGACGACGAAGACGACGACGACGAAGACGACGACGAGGAAGACGACGACGACGAAGACGACGACGATGAAGACGACGAAGAAGACGACGACGAAGACGACGACGATGAAGAAGACGACGACGAAGAAGACGACGACGAAGACGACGACGACAAAGAAGACGACGACGAAGAAGACGACGACGAAGACGACGACGACGAAGAAGACGACGACGAAGAAGATGACGACGAAGACGACGACGACGAAGACGACGACGACGAAGAAGACGACGACGTAGACGACGACGAAGAAGACGACGACGAAGAAGACGACGACGAAGAAGACAACGATGAAGAAGACGACGACGAAGAAGACGACGACGAAGAAGACGACGACGAAAAAGACGACGACGAAGAAGACGACGACGAAGAAGACGACGACGAAGAAGACGACGACGACGAAGACCACGACGACGAAGACCACGATGACGAAGACCACGATGACGAAGACCACGACGACGAAGACCACGACGACGAAGACGACGACGACGAAGAAGACGACGACGAAGACAACGACGACGAAGAAGACGACGACGAAGACGACGACGACAAATACGACGACGACGAAGAAGACGACGACGAAGAAGACGGTGACGACGAAGACGACGACGACGAAGACCACGACGACGAAGACCACGACGACGAAGACCACGACGACGAAGACCACGACGACGAAGACGACGACGAAGAAGACGACGACGAAGACAACGACGACGAAGAAGACGACGACGAAGACGACGACGACGAAGACGACGACGACGAAGAAGACGACGACAAAGACGATGACGACGAAGACGACGACGACGAAGAAGACGACGACGAAGAAGACGACGACGAAGAAGACGACGACGAAGAAGATGACGACGAAGAAGACGACGACGAAGACGACGACGAAGAAGATGACGACATAGACGACGACGAAGAAGACGACGACGAAGATGACGACGACGAAGAAGACGACGACGACGAAGACGACGATGACGAAGACGACGACGACGAAGACGACGAAGACCACGACGACGAAGACCACGACGACGAAGACCACGACGACGAAGACGACGACGATGAAGAAGACGACGATGAAGACGACGACGATGAAGACGACGACGACGAAGAAGACGACGGCGAAGACGACGACGACGAAGACGACGACGACGAAGATGACGACGACGAAGACGACGATGACGAAGAAGACGACGACGAAGACGACGACGACGAAGAAGACGTCGACGAAGAAGACGACGACGAAGACGACGGACGAAGAAGACGTCGACGAAGAAGACGACGACGAAGACGACGACGAAGATGACGACGACGAAGACGATGACGAGGAAGACGACGACGACGAAGACGACGACGACGAAGACGATGACGACGAAGAAGACGACGACGAAGACGACGACGACGAAGAAGACGACGACGAAGAAGACGACGACGAAGACGACGACGACGAAGAAGACGACGACGAAGAAGACGACGACGAAGACGACGACGACGAAGAAGACGACGACGAAGAAGACGACGACGAAGACGACGACGACGAAGACGACGACGACGAAGATGACGACGACGAAGACGACGATGATGAAGAAGACGACGACGAAGACGACGACGACGAAGAAGACGTCGACGAAGAAGACGACGACGAAGACGACGACGACGAAGAAGACGTCGACGACGAAGACGACGACGAAGACGACGACGAAGACGACGACGAAGACGACGACGACGAAGACGACGACGAGGAAGACGATGACGACGAAGACGACGACGACGAAGACGACGAAGAAGACGACGACGAAGACGACGACGATGAAGAAGACGACGACGAAGAAGACGACGACGAAGACGACGACGACGAAGAAGACGACGACGAAGAAGACGACGACGAAGAAGACGACGACGAAGAAGACGACGACGAAGACGACGACGACGAAGAAGACGACGACGAAGATGACGACGACGAAGATGACGACGAAGACGACGACGACGAAGACGACGACGAAGACGACGACGACGAAGAAGATGACGATGAAGACGACGACGACGAAGACGACGACGACGAAGACGACGACGACGAAGAAGACGACGACGAAGACGACGACGACGAAGAAGACGACGACGAAGATGACGACGACGAAGACGACGACGAAGACGACGACGATGAAGACGACGACGAGGAAGACGATGACGACGAAGACGACGACGACGAAGACGACGAAGAAGACGACGACGAAGACGACGACGATGAAGAAGACGACGACGAAGAAGACGACGACGAAGACGACGACGACGAAGAAGACGACGACGAAGAAGACGACAACGAAGAAGACGACGACGAAGAAGACGACGACGAAGACGACGACGACGAAGAAGACGACGACGAAGATGACGACGACGAAGATGACGACGAAGACGACGACGACGAAGACGACGACGAGGAAGACGACGACGACGAAGACGACGACGATGAAGACGACGAAGAAGACGACGACGAAGACGACGACGATGAAGAAGACGACGACGAAGAAGACGACGACGAAGACGACGACGACAAAGAAGACGACGACGAAGAAGACGACGACGAAGACGACGACGACGAAGAAGACGACGACGAAGAAGATGACGACGAAGACGACGACGACGAAGACGACGACGACGAAGAAGACGACGACGAAGACGACGACGAAGAAGACGACGACGAAGAAGACGACGACGAAGAAGACAACGATGAAGAAGACGACGACGAAGAAGACGACGACGAAGAAGACGACGACGAAAAGACGACGACGAAGAAGACGACGACGAAGAAGACGACGACGAAGAAGACGACGACGACGAAGACCACGACGACGAAGACCACGATGACGAAGACCACGATGACGAAGACCACGACGACGAAGACCACGACGACGAAGACCACGACGACGAAGAAGACGACGACGAAGACAACGACGACGAAGAAGACGACGACGAAGACGACGACGACAAATACGACGACGACGAAGAAGACGACGACGAAGAAGACGGTGACGACGAAGACGACGACGACGAAGACCACGACGACGAAGACCACGACGACGAAGACCACGACGACGAAGACCACGACGACGAAGACGACGACGAAGAAGACGACGACGAAGACAACGACGACGAAGAAGACGACGACGAAGACGACGACGACGAAGACGACGACGACGAAGAAGACGACGACAAAGACGATGACGACGAAGACGACGACGACAAAGAAGACGACGACGAAGAAGACGACGACGAAGAAGACGACGACGAAGAAGATGACGACGAAGAAGACGACGACGAAGACGACGACGAAGAAGATGACGACATAGACGACGACGAAGAAGACGACGACGAAGATGACGACGACGAAGAAGACGACGACGACGAAGACGACGACGACGAAGACGACGACGACGAAGACGACGAAGACCACGACGACGAAGACCACGACGACGAAGACCACGACGACGAAGACGACGACGATGAAGAAGACGACGATGAAGACGACGACGATGAAGACGACGACGACGAAGAAGACGACGGCGAAGACGACGACGACGAAGACGACGACGACGAAGATGACGACGACGAAGACGACGATGACGAAGAAGACGACGACGAAGACGACGACGACGAAGAAGACGTCGACGAAGAAGACGACGACGAAGACGACGACGACGAAGAAGACGTCGACGAAGAAGACGACGACGAAGACGACGACGAAGATGACGACGACGAAGACGATGACGAGGAAGACGACGACGACGAAGACGACGACGACGAAGACGATGACGACGAAGAAGACGACGACGAAGACGACGACGACGAAGAAGACGACGATGAAGAAGACGACGACGAAGACGACGACGACGAAGAAGACGACGACGAAGAAGACGACGACGAAGACGACGACGACGAAGAAGACGACGACGAAGAAGACGACGACGAAGACGACGACGACGAAGACGACGACGACGAAGATGACGACGACGAAGACGACGATGACGAAGAAGACGACGACGAAGACGACGACGACGAAGAAGACGTCGACGAAGAAGACGACGACGAAGACGACGACGACGAAGAAGACGTCGACGACGAAGACGACGACGAAGACGACGACGAAGACGACGACGAAGACGACGACGACGAAGACGACGACGAGGAAGACGATGACGACGAAGACGACGACGACGAAGACGACGAAGAAGACGACGACGAAGACGACGACGATGAAGAAGACGACGACGAAGAAGACGACGACGAAGACGACGACGACGAAGAAGACGACGACGAAGAAGACGACGACGAAGAAGACGACGACGAAGAAGACGACGACGAAGACGACGACGACGAAGAAGACGACGACGAAGATGACGACGACGAAGATGACGACGAAGACGACGACGACGAAGACGACGACGAGGAAGACGACGACGACGAAGACGACGACGATGAAGACGACGAAGAAGACGACGACGAAGACGACGACGATGAAGAAGACGACGACGAAGAAGACGACGACGAAGACGACGAAGACAAAGAAGACGACGACGAAGAAGACGACGACGAAGACGACGACGACGAAGAAGACGACGACGAAGAAGATGACGACGAAGACGACGACGACGAAGACGACGACGACGAAGAAGACGACGACGAAGACGACGACGAAGAAGACGACGACGAAGAAGACGACGACGAAGAAGACAACGACGAAGAAGACGACGACGAAGAAGACGACGACGAAGAAGACGACGACGAAAAAGACGACGACGAAGAAGACGACGACGAAGAAGACGACGACGAAGAAGACGACGACGACGAAGACCACGACGACGAAGACCACGATGACGAAGACCACGATGACGAAGACCACGACGACGAAGACCACGACGACGAAGACGACGACGACGAAGAAGACGACGACGAAGACGACGACGACGAAGAAGACGACGACGAAGACGACGACGACAAATACGACGACGACGAAGAAGACGACGACGAAGAAGACGGTGACGACGAAGACGACGACGACGAAGACCACGACGACGAAGACCACGACGACGAAGACCACAACGACGAAGACCACGACGACGAAGACGACGACGAAGAAGACGACGACGAAGACAACGACGACGAAGAAGACGACGACGAAGACGACGACGACGAAGACGACGACGACGAAGAAGACGACGACAAAGACGATGACGACGAAGACGACGACGACGAAGAAGATGACGACGAAGAAGACGACGACGAAGAAGACGACGACGAAGAAGATGACGACGAAGAAGACGACGACGAAGACGACGACGAAGAAGATGACGACATAGACGACGACGACGAAGAAGACGACGACGAAGATGACGACGACGAAGAAGACGACGACGACGAAGACGACGACGACGAAGACGACGACGACGAAGACGACGAAGACCACGACGACGAAGACCACGACGACGAAGACCACGACGACGAAGACGACGACGATGAAGAAGACGACGATGAAGACGACGACGATGAAGACGACGACGACGAAGAAGACGACGGCGAAGACGACGACGACGAAGACGACGACGACGAAGATGACGACGACGAAGACGACGATGACGAAGAAGACGACGACGAAGACGACGACGACGAAGAAGACGTCGACGAAGAAGACGACGACGAAGACGACGACGACGAAGAAGACGTCGACGAAGAAGACGACGACGAAGACGACGACGAAGATGACGACGACGAAGACGACGACGAGGAAGACGACGACGACGAAGACGACGACGACGAAGAAGACGACGACGAAGACGACGACGACGAAGAAGACGTCGACGAAGAAGACGACGACGAAGACGACGACGAAGATGACAACGACGAAGACGCCGACGAGGAATACGACGACGACGAAGACGACGACGACGAAGACGATGACGACGAAGAAGACGACGACGAAGACGACGACGACGAAGAAGACGACGACGAAGAAGACGACGACGAAGACGACGACGACGAAGAAGACGACGACGAAGAAGACGACGACGAAGACGACGACGACGAAGAAGACGACGACGAAGAAGACGACGACGAAGACGACGACGATGAAGAAGACGACGACGAAGAAGACGACGACGAAGACGACGACGACAAAGAAGACGACGACGAAGAAGACGACGACGAAGACGACGACGACGAAGAAGACGACGACGAAGAAGATGACGACGAAGACGACGACGACGAAGACGACGACGACGAAGAAGACGACGACGAAGACGACGACGAAGAAGACGACGACGAAGAAGACGACGACGAAGAAGACAACGATGAAGAAGACGACGACGAAGAAGACGACGACGAAGAAGACGACGACGAAAAAGACGACGACGAAGAAGACGACGACGAAGAAGACGACGACGAAGAAGACGACGACGACGAAGACCACGACGACGAAGACCACGATGACGAAGACCACGATGACGAAGACCACGACGATGAAGACCACGACGACGAAGACGACGACGACGAAGAAGACGACGACGAAGACGACGACGACGAAGAAGACGACGACGAAGACGACGACGACAAATACGACGACGACGAAGAAGACGACGAAGAAGACGGTGACGACGAAGACGACGACGACGAAGACCACGACGACGAAGACCACGACGACGAAGACCACGACGACGAAGACCACGACGACGAAGACGACGACGACGAAGAAGACGACGACGAAGACAACGACGACGAAGAAGACGACGACGAAGACGACGACGATGAAGACGACGACGACGAAGAAGACGACGACAAAGACGACGACGATGAAGACGACGACGACGAAGAAGACGACGACGAAGAAGACGACGACGAAGAAGACGACGACGAAGAAGATGACGACGAAGAAGACGACGACGAAGACGACGACGAAGAAGATGACGACATAGACGACGACGACGAAGAAGACGACGACGAAGATGACGACGACGAAGAAGACGACGACGACGAAGACGACGACGACGAAGACGACGACGACGAAGACGACGAAGACCACGACGACGAAGACCACGACGACGAAGACCACGACGACGAAGACGACGACGATGAAGAAGACGACGATGAAGACGACGACGATGAAGACGACGACGACGAAGAAGACGACGACGAAGACGACGACGACGAAGACGACGACGACGAAGATGACGACGACGAAGACGACGATGACGAAGAAGACGACGACGAAGACGACGACGACGAAGACGACGACGACGAAGAAGACGACGACGAAGAAGATGACGACGAAGACGACGACGACGAAGACGACGACGACGAAGAAGACGACGACGAAGACGACGACGAAGAAGACGACGACGAAGAAGACGACGACGAAGAAGACAACGATGAAGAAGACGACGACGAAGAAGACGACGACGAAGAAGACGACGACGAAAAAGACGACGACGAAGAAGACGACGACGAAGAAGACGACGACGAAGAAGACGACGACGACGAAGACCACGACGACGAAGACCACGATGACGAAGACCACGATGACGAAGACCACGACGATGAAGACCACGACGACGAAGACGACGACGACGAAGAAGACGACGACGAAGACGACGACGACGAAGAAGACGACGACGAAGACGACGACGACAAATACGACGACGACGAAGAAGACGACGAAGAAGACGGTGACGACGAAGACGACGACGACGAAGACCACGACGACGAAGACCACGACGACGAAGACCACGACGACGAAGACCACGACGACGAAGACGACGACGACGAAGAAGACGACGACGAAGACAACGACGACGAAGAAGACGACGACGAAGACGACGACGACGAAGACAACGACGACGAAGAAGACGACGACAAAGACGACGACGATGAAGACGACGACGACGAAGAAGACGACGACGAAGAAGACGACGACGAAGAAGACGACGACGAAGAAGATGACGACGAAGAAGACGACGACGAAGACGACGACGAAGAAGATGACGACATAGACGACGACGACGAAGAAGACGACGACGAAGATGACGACGACGAAGAAGACGACGACGACGAAGACGACGACGACGAAGACGACGACGACGAAGACGACGAAGACCACGACGACGAAGACCACGACGACGAAGACCACGACGACGAAGACGACGACGATGAAGAAGACGACGATGAAGACGACGACGATGAAGACGACGACGACGAAGAAGACGACGACGAAGACGACGACGACGAAGACGACGACGACGAAGATGACGACGACGAAGACGACGATGACGAAGAAGACGACGACGAAGACGACGACGACGAAGAAGACGTCGACGAAGAAGACGACGACGAAGACGACGACGACGAAGAAGACGTCGACGAAGAAGACGACGACGAAGACGACGACGAAGATGACGACGACGAAGACGACGACGAGGAAGACGACGACGACGAAGACGACGACGACGAAGACGATGACGACGAAGAAGACGACGACGAAGACGACGACGACGAAGAAGACGACGACGAAGAAGACGACGACGAAGACGACGACGACGAAGAAGACGACGACGAAGAAGACGACGACGAAGACGACGACGACGAAGAAGACGACGACGAAGAAGACGACGACGAAGACGACGACGACGAAGACGACGACGACGAAGATGACGACGACGAAGACGACGATGACGAAGAAGACGACGACGAAGACGACGACGACGAAGAAGACGTCGACGAAGAAGACGACGACGAAGACGACGACGACGAAGAAGACGTCGACGAAGAAGACGACGACGAAGACGACGACGAAGATGACGACGACAAAGACGACGACGAGGAAGACGACGACGACGAAGACGACGACGACGAAGACGATGACGACGAAGAAGACGACGACGAAGACGACGACGACGAAGAACACGACGACGAAGAAGACGACGACGAAGACGACGACGACGAAGAAGACGACGACGAAGAAGACGACGACGAAGACGACGACGACGAAGAAGACGACGACGAAGAAGACGACGACGAAGACGACGATGACGAAGACGACGACGACAAAGAAGATGACGACGAAGACGACGACGAAGAAGACGACGACGAAGAAGACGACGACGAAGAAGACGACGACGAAGAAGACAACGACGAAGAAGACGACGACGAAGAAGACGACGACGAAAAAGACGACGACGAAGAAGACGACGACGAAGAAGACGACGACGAAGACGACGACGACGAAGACGACGACGACGAAGACGACGACGACGAAGACGACGACGACGAAGACGACGACGACGAAGACGACGAAGACGAAGACGACGACGACGAAGAAGACAACGATGAAGAAGACGACGCCGAAGAAGACGACGACGAAGAAGACGATGACGAAGACGACGACGACGAAGACGAGGACGACGAAGACGACGACGACGAAGACGACGACGACGAAGACGAGGACGACGAAGACGACGACGACGAAGACGACGACGACGAAGACGACGACGACGAAGACGACGACGACGAAGACGACGACGACGAAGACGACGACGACGAAGACGACGACGACGAAGACGACGACGACGAAGACGACGACGACGAAGACGACGACGACGAAGACGACGACGACGAAGAGGACGACGACGAAGACGACTATGACGAAGACGCCGACGACGAAGACGACGACGACGAATAAGACGACGACGAAGACGACGACGACGACGAAGACGACGACGACGAAGACGACGACGACGAAGAAGACGACGACGAAGACGATGACGACGAAGAAGACGACGACGAAGACGACGACGACGAAGAAGACGACGACGAAAAAGACGACGACGAAGAAGACGACGACGAAGAAGACGACGACGAAGACGACGACGACGAAGACGACGACGACGAAGAAGACGACGACGAAGAAGACGACGACGAAGAAGACGACGACGAAGAAGACGACGACGAAGAAGACGACGAAGAAGAAGACGACGACGAAGAAGACGACGACGAAGAAGATGACGACGAAGACGACGACGACGAAGACGACGATGACAAAGAAGACGACGACGAAGAAGACGACGACGACGAAGACCACGACGACGAAGACCACGACGACGAAGACCACGACGACGAAGACCACGACGACGAAGACCACGACGACGAAGACCACGACGACGAAGACCACGACGACGAAGACGACGACGACGAAGGAGACGACGACGAAGACGACTACGACAAAGACGACGACGACGAAGAAGACGACGACAAAGACGACGACGACGAAGAAGACGACGACGAAGAAGACGACGACGAAGACGACGACGACGAAGACGACGACGACCAAGACGCCGACGACGAAGACGACGACGACGAATAAGACGACGACGAAGACGACGACGACGAAGACGACGACGACGAAGAAGACGACGACGAAGAAGACGATGACGAAGACGACGACTACGAAGAAGACGACGACGAAGACGATGACGACGAAGACGACGACGACAACGACGAAGACGACGACGACAAAGACGACGACGACGAAGACGACGACGACGAAGACGACGACGACGAAGACGACGCCGACGAAGACGACGACGACGAAGACGACGACGAAGACGACGACGACGAAGACGACGACGACGAAGACGACGACGACGAAGACGACGACGACGAAGACGACATCGACGAAGATGACGACGACGAAGACGCCGACGACGAAGACGACGACGACGAATAAGACGACGACGAAGACGACGACGACGAAGACGACGACGACGAAGAAGACGACGACGAAGAAGACGACGACGAAGACGACGACGACGAAGAAGACGACGACGAAGACGACGACGACGAAGACGACGACGACGAAGAAGACGACGACGAAGAAGACGACGACGAAGAAGACGACGACGAAGAAGACGACGACGAAGAAGACGACGACGAAGAAGACGACGCCGAAGAAGACGACGACGAAGAAGACGACGACGAAGACGACGACGACGAAGAAGACAACGACGAAGACGACGACGACGAAGACGCCGACGACGAAGACGCCGACGACGAAGACGACGACGACGAATAAGACGACGACGAAGACGACGACGAAGACGACGACGACGAAGAAGACGACGAAGAAGAAGACGACGACGAAGACGACAACGACGAAGAAGATGACGACGAAGACGACGACAACGATGACGACAAAGACAAAGACGACGACGACGAAGACGACGACGACGAAGACGACGACGACGAAGACGACGACGACGAAGACGACGACGACGAAGACGACGAAGACGAAGACGACGACGACGAAGAAGACGACGATGAAGAAGACGACGCCGAAGAAGACGACGATGAAGAAGACGATGACGAAGACGACGACGACGAAGAAGACGACGACGAAGACGACGACGACGAAGACGCCGACGACGAAGATGCCGACGACGAAGACGACGACGACGAATAAGACGACGACGAAGACGACGACGACGAAGACGACGACGACGAAGAAGACGACGAAGAAGAAGACGACGACGAAGACGACAACGACGAAGAAGACGACGACGAAGACGACGACGACGATGACGACGAAGACAAAGACGACGACGACGAAGACGACGACGACGAAGACGACGACGACGAAGACGACGACGACGAAAAAGACGACGACGAAGAAGACGACGACAAAGAAGACGACGACGAAGAAGACGACGATGAAGAAGACGACGATGAAGACGACGACGACGAAGAAGACGACGACGAAGACGACGACGACGAAGACGACGACGACGAAGACGCCGACGACGAAGACGACGACGACGAATAAGACGACGACGAAGATGACGACGACGAAGACGACGACGACGAAGAAGACGACGAAGAAGAAGATGACGATGAAGACGACGACGACGAAGAAGACGACGACGAAGACGACGACGACGAAGATGACGACGACGACGACAAAGACGACGACGATGAAGACGATGACGACGAAGACGACGACGACGTAGAAGACGACGACGAAGACGACGACGACGAAGACGACGACAACGAAGATGGCGACGACGAAGTTGACGACGACGAAAAAGACGACGACGAAGAAGACGACGACGAAGAAGACGATGATGAAAAAGACGACGACGAAGAAGACGACGACGAACAAGACGACGACGAAGAAGACGACGACGAAGACGACGACGATGAAGAAGACGACGACGAAGACGACGACGATGAAGAAGACGACGATGAAGACGACGACGACGAAGACGACGACGACGAAGACGACGACGACGACGAAGACGACGACGATGAAGACGACGACGACGAAGACGACGACGACGAAGACGACGACGACGAAGACGACGACGACGAAGACGACGACGACGAAGACGACGACGACGAAGACGACGACGACGAAGACGACGACGACGAAGACGACGACGACGAAGACGACGACGACGAAGACGACGACCACGAACATGACGACGTCGAAGACGCCGACGACGAAGACGACGGCGACGAAGAAGACGACGACGAAGACGACGACAAAGAAGACGACGATGAAGAAGACGATGACGAAGAAGACGACGATGACGAAGATGACGACGAGGAAGACGACGATGACGAAGATGACGACGACGAAGATGACGACGAAGACGACGCCAACGAAGATGACGACGACGAAGAAGATGACGACGAAAAAGACGTCGACGAAGAAGACGACGACGAAGAAGACGACGACGAAGAAGACGACGACGAAGACGACGATGATGAAGAAGATGACGACGAAGACGACGACGACAAAGACGACGATGACGAAGACGCCGACGACGAAGACGACGACGACGACGACGATGACGAAGATGACGACGACGAAGACGACGACGACGAAGATGACGACGACGAAGACGCCGACGACGAAGACGACGACGACGAATAAGACGACGATGAAGACGACGACGACGAAGACGACGACGACGAAGAAGACGACGACGAAGAAGACGACGACGAAGACGACGACGACGAAGACGACGACAACGAAGATGACGATGACGAAGAAGACGACGACGAAGACGACGACGACGACGAAGATGACGACGACGAAGAAGACGATGACGAAGACGACGACGACGAAGAAGATGACGACGAAGAAGACGACGACAAAGACGACGACGAAGACGACGACGACGAAGAAGACGACGACGAAGATGACGATGACGAAGAAGACGACGACGAAGACGATGACGACGAAGAAGGCGACGACGAAGACGACGACGACGAAGACGACGACGAAGACGACGATGAAGACGACGACGACGAAGACGACAACGACGAAGATGACGATGACGAAGAAGACGACGACGAAGACGACGACGACGAAGAAGATGACGACGATGAAGACGGCGACGACGAAGACGACGACGACGAAGACGACGATGAGGAAGACGACGACGACGAAGACGACGACGACGAAGACGACGACGACGAAGAAGACGACGACGAAGACGACGACGAGGAAGACGACGACGACGAAGACGACGACGACGAAGACGACGACGACGAAGACGACGACGACGAAGACGACGACGAGGAAGACGACGACGAGGAAGACGACGACGACGAAGAAGACGACGAGGAAGACGACGACGATGAAGACGACGACGACGACGAAGATGACGACGACGAAGAAGACGATGACGAAGACGACGACGACGAAGAAGACGACGACGAAGAAGACGACGACGAAGACGACGACGAAGACGACGACGACGAAGACGACGACGACGAAGATGACGATGACGAAGAAGACGACGACGAAGACGACGACGACGACGAAGATGACGACGACGAAGAAGACGATGACAAAGACGACGACGACGAAGAAGACGACGATGAAGAAGACAACGACGAAAACGACGACGAAGACGACGACGACGAAGACGACGACGACGAAGATGACGATGACGAAGAAGACGACGACGAAGACGACGACGACGAAGAAGACGACGACGAAGAAGACGACGACGAAGAAGACGACGACAAAGAAGACGACGACAAAGACGACGACGAAGACGACGACGAAGACGACGACGACGAAGACGACGACGATGAAGATGACGATGACGAAGAAGACGACGACGAAGATGACGACGACGAAGAAGACGACGACGACGAAGACGGCGACGACGAAGACGACGACAAGGAAGACGACGACGACGAAGACGACGACGACAAAGAAGACAACGACGAAGACGACGACGACGAAGACGACGACGACGACGAAGACGACGACGACGAAGACGACGACGACGACGACGACGAAGACGACGACGACGAAGACGACGACGACGAAGACGACGACAAAGAAGACGACGATGAAGAAGACGATGACGAAGAAGACGACGATGACGAAGATGACGACGAGGAAGACGACGATGACGAAGATGACGACGACGAAGATGACGACGAAGACGACGCCAACGAAGATGACGACGACGAAGAAGATGACGACGAAAAAGACGTCGACGAAGAAGACGACGACGAAGAAGACGACGACGAAGAAGACGACGACGAAGACGACGATGATGAAGAAGACGACGACGAAGACGACGACGACAAAGACGACGATGACGAAGACGCCGACGACGAAGACGACGACGACGACGACGATGATGAAGATGACGACGACGAAGACGACGACGACGAAGATGACGACGACGAAGACGCCGACGACGAAGACGACGACGACGAATAAGACGACGACGAAGACGACGACAACGAAGATGACGATGACGAAGAAGACGACGACGAAGACGACGACGACGACGAAGATGACGACGACGAAGAAGACGATGACGAAGACGACGACGACGAAGAAGACGACGACGAAGAAGACGACGACGAAGAAGACGACGACGAAGACGACGACGACGAAGAAGACGACGACGAAGATGACGATGACGAAGAAGACGACGACGAAGACGACGACGACGACGAAGATGACGACGACGAAGAAGACGATGACGAAGACGACGACGACGAAGAAGACGACGACGAAGAAGACAACGACGAAGAAGACGACGACGAAGACGACGACGACGAAGAAGACGACGACGAAGATGACGATGACGAAGAAGACGACGACGAAGACGACGACGACGAAGACGACGACGAAGACGACGACGAAGAAGACGACGACGAAGACGACGACGACGAAGAAGGCGACGACGAAGACGACGACGACGAAGACGACAACGAAGACGACGACGAAGACGACGACGACGAAGACGACAACGACGAAGATGACGATGACGAAGAAGACAACGACGAAGACGACGACGACGAAGAAGATGACGACGATGAAGACGGCGACGACGAAGACGACGACGACGAAGACGACGATGAGGAAGACGACGACGACGAAGATGACGACGACGAAGAAGACGACGACGAAGATGACGACGAGGAAGACGACGACGACGAAGACGACGACGACGAAGACGACGACGACGAAGACGACGACGACGAAGACGACGACGAGGAAGACGACGACGAGGAAGACGACGACGACGAAGAAGACGACGACGAAGATGACGACGACGAAGACGACGACGACGACGAAGATGACGACGACGAAGAAGACGATGACGAAGACGACGACGACGAAGAAGACGACGACGAAGAAGACGACGACGAAGATGACGACGAAGACGACGACGACGAAGACGACGACGACGAAGATGACGATGACGAAGAAGACGACGACGAAGACGACGACGACGACGAAGATGACGACGACGAAGAAGACGATGACAAAGACGACGACGACGAAGAAGACGACGATGAAGAAGACAACGACGAAAACGACGACGAAGACGACGACGACGAAGACGACGACGACGAAGATGACGATGACGAAGAAGACGACGACGAAGACGACGACGACGAAGAAGACGACGATGAAGAAGACGACGACGAAGAAGACGACGACGAAGAAGACGACGACAAAGACGACGACGAAGACGACGACGAAGACGACGACGACGAAGACGACGACGACGAAGATGACGATGACGAAGAAGACGACGACGAAGATGACGACGACGAAGAAGACGACGACGACGAAGACGGCGACGACGAAGACGACGACGACGAAGACGACGACAAGGAAGACGACGACGACGAAGACGACGACGACAAAGAAGACAACGACGAAGACGACGACGACGAAGACGACGACGACGACGAAGACGACGACGACGAAGACGACGACGACGACGAAGACGACGACGACGAAGACGACGACGACGAAGACGACGACGACGAAGACGACGACGACGAAGACGACGACGAGGAAGACGACGACGACGAAGACGACGACGACGAAGATGACGACGAGGAAGACGACGACGACGAAGACGACGACGAAGACGACGACGACGAAGACGACGACGACGAAGACGACGACGAGGAAGACGACGACGAGGAAGACGACGATGACGAAGAAGACGACGACGAAGACGACGACGACGAAGATGACGACGACGACGAAGATGATGACGACGAAGAAGACGATGACGAAGACGACGACGACGAAGAAGACGACGACGAAGAAGACGACGACAAAGACGACGACGAAGACGACGACGACGAAGACGACGACGACGAAGATGACGATGACGAAGAAGACGACGACGAAGACGACGACGATGACGAAGATGACGACGAAGAAGAAGACGATGACGAAGACGACGACGACGAAGAAGACGACGACGAAGAAGACGACGACGAAGATGACGACGAAGACGACGACGACGAAGACGACGACGACGAAGACGACGATGACGAAGAAGACGATGACGAAGACGACGACGACGAAGAAGGCGACGACGAAGAAGACGACGCCGAAGAAGATGACGACGAAGAAGACGACGACGAAGACGACGACGAAGACGACGACGAAGACGACGACGACGAAGACGACGACGACGAAGAGGACGATGACGAAGAAGACGACGACGAAGACGACGACGACGAAGAAGACGACGACGACGAAGACGGCGACGACGAAGATGACGACGACGAAGACGACGACGAGGAAGACGACGACGACGAAGACGACGACGACGAAGAACACGACGACGAAGACGACGACGAGGAAGACGACGACGACGAAGACGACGACGACGAAGACGACGACGACGAAGACGACGACGACGAAGACGACGATGACGAAGACGACGACGACGAAGACGACGACGACGAAGACGATGACGAGGAAGACGACGACGAGGAAGACGACGACGAAGAAGACGACGACGAAGACGACGACGACGAAGACGACGACGACGACGAAGATGACGACGACGAAGAAGACGATGACGAAGACGACGACGACGAACAAGACGACGACGAAGAAGACGACGACGAAGACGACGACGAAGACGACGACGACGAAGACGACGACGACGAAGATGACGATGACGAAGAAGACGACGACGAAGACGACGACGACGAAGAAGACGATGACGACGAAGACGGCGACGACGAAGACGATGACGACGAAGACGACGATGAGGAAGACGACGACGACGAAGACGACGACGACGAAGAAGACGACGACGAAGACGACGACGAGGAAGACGACGACGACGAAGACGACGACGACGAAGACGACGACGACGAAGACGACGACGACGAAGACGACGACGACGAAGACGACGACGAGGAAGACGACGACGAGGAAGACGACGACGACGAAGAAGACGACGACGAAGACGACGACGACGAAGACGACGACGACGACGAAGATGACGACGACGAAGAAGACGATGACGAAGACGACGACGACGAAGAAGACGACGACGAAGAAGACGACGACGAAGACGACGACGAAGACGACGACGACGAAGACGACGACGACGAAGATGACGATGACGAAGAAGACGACGACGAAGACGACGACGACGAAGATGACGACGACGAAGAAGACGATGACAAAGACGACGACGACGAAGAAGACGACGATGAAGAAGACGACGACGAAAACGACGACGAAGACGACGACGACGAAGACGACGACGACGAAGATGACGATGACGAAGAAGACGACGATGAAGACGACGACGACGAAGAAGACGACGATGAAGAAGAAGACGACGAAGAAGACGACGATGAAGAAGACGACGACAAAGACGACGACGAAGACGACGACGAAGACGACGACGACGAAGACGACGACGACGAAGATGACGATGACGAAGAAGACGACGACGAAGACGACGACGACGAAGAAGACGACGACGACGAAGACGGCGACGACGAAGACGACGACGACGAAGACGACGACAAGGAAGACGACGACGACGAAGACGACGACGACGAAGAAGACAACGACGAAGACGACGACGACGAAGACGACGACGACGACGAAGACGACGACGACGAAGACGACGATGACGACGACGACGAAGACGACGACGACGAAGACGACGACGACGAAGAAGACGACGACGAAGACGACGACGAAGACGACGACGACGAAGACGACGACGACGAAGATGACGATGACGAAGAAGACGACGACGAAGACGACGACGATGACGAAGATGACGACGACGAAGAAGACGATGACGAAGACGACGACGACGAAGAAGACGACGACGAAGAAGACGACGACGAGGAAGACGACGACGAGGAAGACGACGACGACGAAGACGACGACGACGAAGATGACGACGACGAAGACGACGACGAGGAAGACGACGACGAGGAAGACGACGACGAGGAAGACGACGATGACGAAGAAGGTGACGACGAAGACGACGACGACGAAGACGATGACGACGACGAAGATGACGACGACGAAGAAGACGATGACGAAGACGACGACGACGAAGAAGACGACGACGAAGAAGACGACGACGAAGACGACGACGAAGACGACGACGACGAAGACGACGACGACGAAGATGACGATGACGAAGAAGACGACGACGAAGACGACGACGACGAAGAAGACGACGACGAAGAAGACGACGACGAAGAAGCCGACGACGAAGAAGACGACGACGAAGACAACGACGAAGAAGACGATGACGAAGAAGACGACAGCGAAGAAGACGAGGACGAAGAAGACGACGACGAAGAAGACGACGACGAAGAAGAAGACGACGACGAAAAAGACGACGACGAAGAAGACGACGACGAAGAAGACGACGACGAAGAAGACGACGACGAAGAAGACGACGACGAAGACGACGACGACGAAGACGACGACGACGAAGACGACGACGACGAAGAAGACGACGACGAAGAAGACGACGACGAAGAAGACGACGAAGAAGACGACGACGAAGAAGACGACGACAAAGAAGACGACGACGAAGAAGACGACGACGAAGAAGACGATGACGAAGAAGACGACGACGACGAAGATGACGACGACGAAGACGACGACGACGAAGACGACGACGACGAAGACCACGACGACGAAGACCACGACGACGAAGACCACGACGATGAAGACGACGACGACGAAGACGACGACGACGAAGACCACGACGACGAAGACCACGACGACGAAGACCACGACGACGAAGACGACGACGACGAAGACGACGACGACGAAGACGACGATGACGAAGACGACGACGACGAAGAGGACGACGAAGAAGACGACGACGACGAAGCCAACATCGACGAAGACGACGACGACGAAGACGACGACGACGAAGACGACGACGCCGAAGACGACGATGACGAAGACGACGACGACGAAGACGACGACGACGAAGACGACGACGATGAACATGACGACGACGAAGACGCCGACGACGAAGACGACGGCGACGAAGAAGACGACGACGAAGACGACGACAAAGAAGACGACGACGAAGAAGACGATGACGAAGAAGACGACGACGACGAAGACGACGACGAGGAAGACGACGATGACGAAGACGACGACGACGAAGATGAAGACGACGAAGACGCCAACGACAAAGAAGACGACGACGAATAAGACGACGACGAAGACGACGACGACGAAGACGACGACGACGAAGAAGACGACGACGAAGAAGACGACGACGAAGACGACGATGACGAAGAAGATGACGACGAAGACGACGACGATGAAGACGACGACGACGAAGACGACAACGACGAAGAAGACGACGACGAAGAAGACGACGACGAAGAAGACGACGACGAAGAAGACGACGACAAAGAAGACGACGAGGAAGAAGACGACGATGAAGACGACGACGACGAAGAAGAAGACGAAGAAGACGACGGCGACGAAGACGATGACGACGAAGAAGACGACGACGAAGACGACGACGAGGAAGACGACGACGACGAAGACGACGACGACGAAGACGACGACGACGAAGACGACGACGACGAAGACGACGACGAGGAAGACGACGACGAGGAAGACGACGACGACAAAGAAGACGACGACGAAGACGACGACGACGAAGACGACGACGACGAAGACGACGACGACGACGAAGATGACGACGACGAAGAAGACGATGACGAAGACGACGACGACGAAGAAGACGACGACGAAGAAGACGACGACAACGAAGACGGCGATGACGAAGATGACGACGACGAAGACGACGACGACGAAGATGACGACGACGAAGAAAACGACGACGAAGAAGACGACGACGAAGAAGACGACGACAAAGAAGACGACGAGGAAGAAGACGACGATGAAGACGACGACGACGAAGAAGAAGACGACGAAGACGACGACGACGAAGACGACGACGACGAAGAAGACGACGACGAAGACGACGACGAGGAAGACGACGACGACGAAGACGACGACGACGAAGACGACGACGACGAAGACGACGACGACGAAGACGACGACGAGGAAGACGACGACGAGGAAGACGACGACGACGAAGAAGACGACGACGAAGACGACGACGACGAAGACGACGACGACGAAGACGACGACGACGACGAAGATGACGACGACGAAGAAGACGATGACGAAGACGACGACGACGAAGAAGACGACGACGAAGAAGACGACGACAACGAAGATGGCGGTGACGAAGATGACGACGACGAAGACGACGACGACGAAGATGACGATGACGAAGAAGACGACGACGAAGACGACGACGACGACGAAGATGACGACGATGAAGAAGACGATGACAAAGACGACGACGACGAAGAAGACGACGATGAAGAAGACGACGACGAAGATGACGACGAAGACGACGACGACGAAGACGACGACGACGAAGACGACGATGACGAAGAAGACGACGACGAAGACGACGACGACGAAGAAGATGACGACGAAGAAGACGACGACGAAGAAGACGACGATGAAGAAGACGACGACGAAGACGACGACGACGAAGACGACGACGAAGACGACGACGACGAAGACGACGACGACGAAGATGACGATGACGAAGAAGACGACGACGAAGACGACGACGACGACGAAGACGCCGACGACGAAGACGGCGACGACGAAGACGACGACGACGAAGACGACGACAAGGAAGACGACGACGACGAAGACGACGACGACGAAGAAGACAACGACGAAGACGACGACGACGAAGACGACGACGACGACGAAGACGACGACGACGAAGACGACGACGACGACGACGAAGACGACGACGACGAAGACGACGACGACGAAGACGATGACGACGAAGACGACGACGACGAAGACGACGACGAGGAAGACGACGACGACAAAGACGACGACGACGAAGACGACGACGAGGAAGACGACGACGACGAAGACGACGACGATGAAGACGACGACGACGAAGACGACGACGACGAAGACGACGACGAGGAAGACGACGACGAGGAAGACGACGATGACGAAGAAGACGACGACGAAGACGACGACGACGAAGACGGCGACGACGACGAAGATGATGACGACGAAGAAGACGATGACGAAGACGACGATGACGAAGAAGACGACGACGAAGAAGACGACGACGAAGACGACGACGAAGACGACGACGACGAAGACGACGACGACGAAGATGACGATGACGAAGAAGACGACGACGACGACGACGAAGATGACGACGACGAAGAAGACGATGACGAAGACGACGACGACGAAGAAGACGACGACGAAGAAGACGACGACGAAGACGACGACGAAGACGACGACGACGAAGACGACGACGACGAAGACGACGATGACGAAGAAGACGACGACGAAGACGACGACGACGAAGAAGGCGACGACGAAGAAGACGACGACGAAGAAGACGACGACGAAGAAGACGACGACGAAGACGACGACGAAGACGACGACGAAGACGACGACGACGAAGACGACGACGACGAAGATGACGATGACGAAGAAGACGACGACGAAGACGACGACGACGAAGAAGACGACGATGACGAAGACGGCGACGACGAAGACGACGACGACGAAGACGACGACGAGGAAGACGACGACGACGAAGACGACGACGACGAAGAAGACGACGACGAAGACGACGACGAGGAAGACGACGACGACGAAGACGACGACGACGAAGACGACGACGACGAAGACGACGACGACGAAGACGACGACGACGAAGACGACGACGACGAAGACGACGACGACGAAGACGATGACGAGGAAGACGACGACGAGGAAGACGACGACGACGAAGAAGACGACGACGAAGACGACGACGACGAAGACGACGACGACGACGAAGAAGACGATGACGAAGAAGACGATGACGAAGACGACGACGACGAAGAAGACGACGACGAAGACGACGACGAAGACGACGACGACGAAGACGACGACGACGAAGATGACGATGACGAAGAAGACGACGACGAAGATGACGACGACGAAGAAGACGACGACGAAGAAGACGACGACGAAGAAGACGACGACGAAGAAGACGACGACAAAGACGACGATGAAGACGACGACGAAGACGACGACGACGAAGACGACGACGACGAAGATGACGATGACGAAGAAGACGACGACGAAGACGACGACGACGAAGAAGACGACGACGACGAAGACGGCGACGACGAAGACGACGACGACGAAGACGACGACAAGGAAGACGACGACGACGAAGACGACGACGACGAAGAAGACAACGACAAAGACGACGACGACGAAGACGACGACGACGACGAAGACGACGACGACGAAGACGACGACGACGACGACGACGAAGACGACGACGACGAAGAAGACGACGACGACGAAGACGGCGACGACGAAGACGACGACGACGAAGACGACGACAAGGAAGACGACGACGACGAAGACGACGACGACGAAGAAGACAACGACAAAGACGACGACGACGAAGACGACGACGACGACGAAGACGACGACGACGAAGACGACGACGACGACGACGACGAAGACGACGACGACGAAGAAGACGACGACGAAGAAGACGACGACGAAGACAACGACGAAGACGATGACGAAGAAGACGACAGCGAAGAAGACGAGGACGAAGAAGACGACGACGAAGAAGATGACGACGAAGAAGAAGACGACGACGAAAAAGACGACGACGAAGAAGACGACGACGAAGAAGATGACGACGAAGAAGACGACGACGAAGAAGACGACGACGAAGACGACGACGACGAAGACGACGACGACGAAGACGACGACGACGAAGAAGACGACGACGAAGAAGACGACGACGAAGAAGACGACGACGAAGAAGACGACGACGAAGAAGACGACGACGAAGAAGACGACGACGAAGAAGACGACGACGAAGAAGACGACGACGAAGAAGACGACGACGAAGAAGACGACGACGACGAAGATGACGACGACGAAGACGACGACGACGAAGACGACGACGACGAAGACCACGACGACGAAGACCACGACGACGAAGGCCACGGCGACGAAGACGACGACGACGAAGACGACGACGACGAAGACCACGACGATGAAGACCACGACGACGAAGACCACGACGACGAAGACGACGACGACGAAGACGACGACGACGAAGACGACGACGACGAAGACGACGACGACGAAGAGGACGACGAAGAAGACGACGACGACGAAGCCGACATCGACGAAGACGACGACGACGAAGACGACGACGACGAAGACGACGACGACGAAGACGACGACGACGAAGACGACGACGACGAAGACGACGACGACGAAGACGACGACGATGATCATGACGACGACGAAGACGCCGACGACGAAGACGACGGCGACGAAGAAGACGACGATGAAGACGACGACAAAGAAGACGACGACGAAGAAGACGATGACGAAGAAGATGACGACGACGAAGATGACGACGAGGAAGACGACGATGACGAAGACGACGACGACGAAGATGACGACGACGAAGACGCCAACGACGAAGAAGACGACGACGAATAAGACGACGACGAAGACGACGACGACGAAGACGACGACGACGAAGAAGACGACGACGAAGAAGACGACGACGAAGACGACGATGACGAAGAAGACGACGACGAAGACGACGACGACGAAGACGACGACGACGAAGACGACGACGGTGAAGACGACGACAAAGAAGACGACGACGAAGAAGACGATGACGAAGAAGACGACGACGACGAAGACGACGACGAGGAAGACGACGATGACGAAGACGACGACGACGAAGATGACGACGACGAAGACGCCAACGACGAAGAAGACGACGACGAATAAGACGACAACGAAGAAGACGACGACGAAGAAGACGACGACGACGAAGATGACGACGACGAAGAAGACGACGACGAAGACGACGACGACGAAGACGACGACGACGAAGATGACGATGACGAAGAAGACGACGACGAAGACGACGACGACGAAGAAGACGACGACGACGAAGACGGCGACGACGAAGACGACGACGACGAAGACGACGACAAGGAAGACGACGACGACGAAGACGACGACGACGAAGAAGACAACGACAAAGACGACGACGACGAAGACGACAACGACGACGAAGACGACGACGACGAAGACGACGACGACGACGACGACGAAGACGACGACGACGAAGAAGACGACGACGAAGAAGACGACGACGAAGACAACGACGAAGACGATGACGAAGAAGACGACAGCGAAGAAGACGAGGACGAAGAAGACGATGACGAAGAAGATGACGATGAAGAAGAAGACGACGACGAAAAAGACGACGACGAAGAAGACGACGACGAAGAAGAGGAATACGAAGAAGACGACGACGAAGAAGACGACGACGAAGACGACGACGACGAAGACGACGACGACGAAGACGACGACGACGAAGAAGACGACGACGAAGAAGACGACGACGAAGAAGACGACGACGAAGAAGACGACGACGAAGAAGACGACGACGAAGAAGACGACGACGAAGAAGACGACGACGAAGAAGACGACGACGAGGAAGACGACGACGAAGAAGACGACGACGACGAAGACGACGACGACGAAGACGACGACGACGAAGACGACGACGACGAAGACCACGACGACGAAGACCACGGCGACGAAGACGACGACGACGAAGACGACGACGACGAAGACCACGACGATGAAGACCACGACGACGAAGACCACGACGACGAAGACGACGACGACGAAGACGACGACGACGAAGACGACGACGACGAAGACGACGACGACGAAGAGGACGACGAAGAAGACGACGACGACGAAGCCGACATCGACGAAGACGACGACGACGAAGACGACGACGAAGACGACGACGACGAAGACGACGACGACGAAGACGACGACGACGAAGACGACGACGACGAAGACGACGACGATGATCATGACGACGACGAAGACGCCGACGACGAAGACGACGACGACGAAGACGACGACGGTGAAGACGACGACAAAGAAGACGACGACGAAGAAGACGATGACGAAGAAGACGACGACGACGAAGACGACGACGAGGAAGACGACGATGACGAAGACGACGACGACGAAGATGACGACGACGAAGACGCCAACGACGAAGAAGACGACGACGAATAAGACGACGACGAAGAAGACGACGACGAAGAAGACGACGACGACGAAGATGACGACGACGAAGACGACGACGACGAAGACGACGACGATGAAGACCACGACGACGAAGACCACGACGACGAAGACCACGACGACGAAGACGACGACGACGAAGACGACGACGACGAAGACCACGACGACGAAGACCACGACGACGAAGACCACGACGACGAAGACGACGACGACGAAGACGACGACGACGAAGACGACGACGACGAAGACGACGACGACGAAGAGGACGACGAAGAAGACGACGACGACGAAGCCGACATCGACGAAGACGACGACGACGAAGACGACGACGACGAAGACGACGACGACGAAGACGACGACGACGAAGACGACGACGACGAAGACGACGACGACGAAGACGACGACGATGATCATGACGACGACGAAGACGCCGACGACGAAGACGACGGCGACGAAGAAGACGACGATGAAGACGACGACAAAGAAGACGACGACGACGAAGACGACGACGACGAAGACGACGACGACGAAGAGGACGACGAAGAAGACGACGACGACGAAGCCGACATCGACGAAGACGACGACGACGAAGACGACGACGACGAAGACGACGACGACGAAGACGACGACGACGAAGACGACGACGACGAAGACGACGACGACGAAGACGACGACGATGATCATGACGACGACGAAGACGCCGACGACGAAGACGACGACGACGAAGACGACGACGGTGAAGACGACGACAAAGAAGACGACGACGAAGAAGACGATGACGAAGAAGACGACGACGACGAAGACGACGACGAGGAAGACGACGATGACGAAGACGACGACGACGAAGATGACGACGACGAAGACGCCAACGACGAAGAAGACGACGACGAATAAGACGACGACGAAGAAGACGACGACGAAGAAGACGACGACGACGAAGATGACGACGACGAAGACGACGACGACGAAGACGACGACGATGAAGACCACGACGACGAAGACCACGACGACGAAGACCACGACGACGAAGACGACGACGACGAAGACGACGACGACGAAGACCACGACGACGAAGACCACGACGACGAAGACCACGACGACGAAGACGACGACGACGAAGACGACGACGACGAAGACGACGACGACGAAGACGACGACGACGAAGAGGACGACGAAGAAGACGACGACGACGAAGCCGACATCGACGAAGACGACGACGACGAAGACGACGACGACGAAGACGACGACGACGAAGACGACGACGACGAAGACGACGACGACGAAGACGATGACGACGAAGACGACGACGATGATCATGACGACGACGAAGACGCCGACGACGAAGACGACGGCGACGAAGAAGACGACGATGAAGACGACGACAAAGAAGACGACGACGAAGAAGACGATGACGAAGAAGACGACGACGACGAAGACGACGACCAGGAAGACGACGATGACGAAGACGACGACGACGAAGATGACGACGACGAAGACGCCGACGACGAAGAAGACGACGACGAATAAGACGACGACGAAGACGACGACGACGAAGACGACGACGACGAAGAAGACGACGACGAAGAAGACGACGACGAAGACGACGATGACGAAGAAGACGACGACGAAGACGACGACGACGAAGACGACGACGACGAAGACGACGACGACGAAGAAGACGACGACGAAGAAGACGACGACGAAGAAGACGACGATGAAGAAGACGACGACGAAAAAGACGACGACGAAGAAGACGACGACAAAGAAGACGACGACGAAGAAGACGACGATGAAGACGACGACGACGAAGAAGACGACGACGAAGACGACGACGACGAAGACGACAACGATGAAGACGCCGACGACGAAGACGACGACGACGAATAAGACGACGACGAAGATGACGACGACGAAGACGACGACGACGAAGAAGACAACGAAGAAGAAGACGACGACGAAGACGACAACGACGAAGAAGACGACGACGAAGACGACGACGACGAAGATGACGACGACGACGACAAAGACGACGACGATGAAGACGACGACGACGAAGACGACGACGACGTAGAAGACGACGACGAAGACGACGACGACGAAGACGACGACAACGAAGATGGCGACGACGAAGTTGACGACGACGAAAAAGACGACGACGAAGAAGACGACGACGAAGAAGACGACGACGAAAAAGACGACGACGAAGAAGACGACGACGAAGAAGATGACGACGAAGAAGACGACGACGAAGACGACGACGACGAAGAAAACGACGACGAAGACGACGACGACGAAGACGACGACGACGAAGACGACGACGACGACGAAGACGACGACGACGAACACGACGACGACGAAGACGACGACGACGAAGACGACGACGACGAAGACGACGACAACGAAGACGACGACGACGAAGACGACGACGACGAAGACGACGACGACGAAGACGACGACGACGAAGACGACGACGACGAAGACGACGACGACGAACATGACGACGACGAAGACGCCGACGACGAAGACGACGGCGACGAAGAAGACGACGACGAAGACGACGACAAAGAAGACGACGACGAAGAAGACAACGACGAAGAAGACGACGACAACGAAGACGACGACGAGGAAGACGACGATGACGAAGACGACGACGACGAAGATGACGACGACAAAGACGCCAACGACGAAGAAGACGACGACGAATAAGACGACGACGAAGACGACGACGACGAAGACGACGACGACGAAGAAGACGACGATGAAGAAGACGACGACGAAGACGACGATGACGAAGAAGACGACGACGAAGACGACGACGACGAAGATGACGACGATGAAGACGACGACGACGAAAAAGACGACGACGAAGAAGACGACGACGAAGAAGACGACGACGAAGAAGACGACGACGAAAAAGACGTCGACGAAGAAGACGACGACGAAGAAGACGACGACGAAGAAGACGACGACGAAGACGACGATGATGAAGAAGACGACGACGAAGACGACGACGACGAAGACGACGATGACGAAGACGCCGACGACGAAGACGACGACGATGAATAAGACGACGACGAAGACGACGACGACGAAGACGACGACGACGAAGAAGACGACGAAGAAGAAGACGACGACGAAGACGACGACGACGAAGAAGACGACGACGAAGACGACGACGACGAAGACGACGACGACAAAGACGACGACGATGAAGACGACGACGACGAAGACGACGACGACGTAGAAGACGACGACGAAGACGACGATGACGAAGACGACGACAACGAAGACGCCGACGACGAAGTTGACGACGACGAAAAAGACGACGACGAAGAAGACGACGACGAAGAAGACGACGACGAAAAAGACGACGACGAAGAAGACGACGACGACGAATAAGACGACGACGAAGACGACGACGACGAAGACGACGACGACGAAGAAGACGACGACGAAGACGACGACGAGGCAGAAGACGACGACAAAGACGACGACGACGAAGACGACGACGACGACGCCGAAGACGACGACGATGAAGACGACGACGACGAAGACGACGATGACGAAGAAGACAACGACGAAGACGACGACGACGAAGACGACGACGACGAAGATGCCGACGACGAAGTTGACGACGACGAATAAGACGACGACGAAGACGACGACGACGAAGACGACGACGACGAAGACGACGACGACGAAGAAGACGGCGACGAAGACGATGACGACGAATAAGACGACGACGAAGACAACGACGACGAAGACGACGACGACGAAGAAGACGACGACGAAGACGACGACGACGAAGAAGACGACGAAGAAGACGACGACAAAGACGACGACGACGAAGAAGACGACGACGAAGACGACGACGACGAAGACGACGACGACGAAGACGACGATGACAAAGAAGACGACGAAGAAGAAGACGACGACGAAGAAGACGATGACGAAGAAGTCGACGACGAAGAAGACGACGACGAAGAAGACGACGAAGACGACGACGACGAAGACGACGACGACGAAGACGACGACGACGAAGATGACGACGACGAAGACACCGACGACGAAGATGACGATGACGAATAAGACGACGACGAAGACGACGACGACAAAGGCGACGACGATGAAGAAGACGACGACGAAAAAGACGACGACGAAGACGACGACGACGAAGACAACGACGACGAAGAAGACGACGACGAAGAAGACGACGACGAAGACGACGACGACGAAGAAGACGAAGACGAAGACGACGACGACGAAGACGACAACGACGAAGACGACGACGACGAAGACGACGACGACGAAGACCACGACGACGAAGACAAGGACGACGAAGGCGACGACGACGAAGACGACGACGACGAAGACGACGACGACGAAGACGACGACGACGAAGACGACGACGACGAAGACGACGACGACGAAGACGACGACGACAAAGACGACGATGAAGAAGAGGACGACGACGAAGACGACGACGACGAAGACGACGACGACGAAGACGCCGACGACGAAGACGACGACGACAAATAAGACGACGACGAAGACGACGACGACGAAGACGACGACGACGAAGAAGACGACGACGAAGAAGACGACGACGAAGACGACGACGACGAAGAAGACGACGACGAAGACGACGACGACGAAGAAGACGACGACGAAAAAGACGACGACGAAGAAGACGACGACGAAGAAGATGAGGACGAAGACGACGACGACGAAGACGACGACGACGAAGAAGACGACGACGAAGAAGACGACGACGAAGAAGACGACGACAAAGAAGACGACGACGAAGAAGACGACGAAGAAGAAGACGACGATGAAGAAGACGACGACGAAGAAGACGACGACGACGAAGACCACGATGACGAAGACCACGACGACGAAGACCACGATGACGAAGACCACGACGACAAAGACCACGACGACAAAGACGACGACGACGAAGAAGACGACGAAGAAGACGACGACGACGAAGAAGACGATGACGAAGACGACGACGACGAAGACGACGACGACAATGAAGACGACGACGAAGAAGACGACGACGACGAAGACCACGACGACGAAGACCACGACGACGAAGACCACGACGACGAAGACCGCGACGACGAAGACCACGACGACGAAGACCACGACGACGAAGAAGACGACGACGAAGACGACGACGACGAAGTAGACGACGACGAAGACGACGACGACAAAGACGACGACGACGAAGAAGACGACGACAAAGACGACGACAACGAAGAAGACGACGACGAAGAAGACGACGACGAAGACGACGACGACGAAGACGACGACGACCAAGACGCCGACGACGAAGACGACGACGACGAATAAGACGACGACGAAGACAACGACGACGAAGACGACGACGACGAAGAAGACGACGACGAAGAAGACGACGACGAAGATGACGACGACGAAGAAGACGACGAAGAAGACGATGACGACGAAGACGACGACGACAACGACGAAGACGACGACGACAAAGACGACGACGATGAAGACGACGACGACGAAGACGTCGACGACGAAGACGACGCCGACGAAGACGACGACGACGAAGACGACGACGACGAAGACGACGACGACGAAGATGACAACGACGAAGACGCCGATGACGATGACGACGACGACGAATAAGACGACGACGACGACGAAGACGACGACGACAAAGAAGACGACGAAGAAGAAGACGACGACGAAGACGACGACGACGAAGAAGACGACGACGAAAACGACGACGACGAAGACGACGACGACGAAGACGACGACGACGAAGACGACGACGACGAAGAAGACGACGACGAAGAAGACGACAACGAAGAAGACGACGACGAAGAAGACGACGACGAAGAAGACGACGACGAAGAAGACGACGCCGAAGAAGACGACGACGAAGAAGACGACGACGAAGACGACGCCGACGAAGACGACGACGACGAAGACGACGACGACGAAGACGACGACGACGAAGATGACAACGACGAAGACGCCGATGACGATGACGACGACGACGAATAAGACGACGACGACGACGAAGACGACGACGACAAAGAAGACGACGAAGAAGAAGACGACGACGAAGACGACGACGACGAAGAAGACGACGACGAAGACGACGACGACGAAGACGACGACGACGAAGACGACGACGACGAAGACGACGACGACGAAGAAGACGACGACGAAGAAGACGACAACGAAGAAGACGACGACGAAGAAGACGACGACGAAGAAGACGACGACGAAGAAGACGACGCCGAAGAAGACGACGACGAAGAAGACGACGACGAAGACGACGACGACGAAGAAGACGACGACGAAGACGACGACGACGAAGACGCCGACGATGAAGACGCCGACGACGAAGACGACGATGACAAATAAGACGACGACGAAGACGACGACGACGAAGACGATGACGACGAAGAAGACGACGATGAAGAAGACGACGCCGAAGAAGACGACGACGAAGAAGACGACGACGAAGACGACGACGACGAAGATGACGACGACGAAGACGCCAACGACGAAGAAGACGACGACGAATAAGACGACGACGAAGACGACGACGACGAAGACGACGACGACGAAGAAGACGACGACAAAGAAGACGACGACGAAGACGACGATGACGAAGAAGATGACGACGAAGACGACGATGACGAAGACGACGACGACGAAGACGACGACGACGAAGAAGATGACGACGAAGAAGACGACGACGAAGAAGACGACGACGAAGAAGACGACGACGAAAAAGACGACGACGAAGAAGACGACGACGAAGAAGACGATGACGAAGAAGACGACGACGAAGACGACGACGATGAAGAAGACGACGACGAAGACGACGACGACGAAGACGACGACGACAAAGACGCCGACGATGAAGACGACGACGACGAATAAGACGACGACGCAGACGACGATGATGAAGACGACGACGACGAAGAAGACGACGAAGAAGAAGACGACGACGAAGACGACGACGACGAAGAAGATGACGACGAAGACGACGACGACGAAGATGACGACGACGACGACAAAGACGACGACGATGAAGACGACGACGACGAAGATGACGACGACGTAGAAGACGACGACGAAGACGACGACGACGAAGACGACGACGACGAAGAAGACGACGATGAAGAAGACGACGCCGAAGAAGACAACGACGAAGAAGACGACGACGAAGACGACGACGACGAAGATGACGACGACGAAGACGCCAATGACGAAGAAGACGACGACGAATAAGACGATGACGAAGACGACGACGACGAAGACGACGACGACGAAGAAGACGATGACAAAGAAGACGACGACGAAGACGACGATGACGAAGAAGACGACGACGAAGACGACGATGACGAAGACGACGACGACGAAGACGACGACGACGAAGAAGATGACGACGAAGAAGACGACGACGAAGAAGACGACGACGAAGAAGACGACGACGAAGAAGACGACGACGAAGAAGACGACGACGAAGACGACGACGAAGACGACGACGATGAAGAAGACGACGACGAAGACGATGACGACGAAGACGACGACGACGAAGACGCCGACGACGAAGACGACGACGACGAATAAGACGACGACGAAGACGACGACGATGAAGACGACGACGACGAAGAAGACGACGAAGAAGAAGACGACGACGAAGACGACGACGACGAAGAAGATGACGACGAAGACGACGACGACGAAGATGACGACGACGACGACAAAGACGACGACGATGAAGACGACGACGACGAAGATGACGACGACTTAGAAGACGACGACGAAGACGACGACGACGTAGACGATGACTACGAAGACGCCGACGACGAAGTTGACGACGACGAAAAAGACGACGACGAAGAAGACGACGATGAAGAAGACGACGACGAAAAAGACGACGACGAAGAAGACGACGACGAAGAAGACGACGACGAAGAAGACGACGACGAAGACGACGACGATGAAGAAGACGACGACGAAGACGACGACGACGAAGACGACGACGACGAAGACACCGACGACGAAGACGACGACGATGAATAAGACGACGACGAAGACGACGACGACGAAGAAGACGACGAAGAAGAAGACGACGATGAAGACGACGACGACGAAGAAGACGACGACGAAGACGACGACGACGAAGACGACGACGATGACGACGAAGACGACGACGACGAAGACGACGACGACGAAGACGACGACGACGAAGAAGACGACGACGACGAAGATGACGACGAAGACGACGACGACGACGACGACGACGACCGACGACGCCGACGACGAAGACGACGACGACGAAGACGACGACGAAGACGACGACGACGAAGGCGACGACGACGAAGAAGACGACGACGAAGAACGACGACGAAGACGACGACGATGAAGACAACGACGACGAAGAAGACGACGACGAAGAAGACGACGACGAAGACGACGACGACGAAGAAGACGATGACGAAGACGACGACGACGAAGACGACGACGACGAAGAAGACGATGACGAAGACGACAACGACGAAGAAGACGATGACGAAGAAGACGACGACGATGAAGACGACGACGAAGAAGACGACGACGAAGATGACAACGACGAAGACGACGACGACAAAGAAGACGACGACGAAGACGACGACGACGAATAAGACGACGACGAAGACGACGACGACGAAGATGACGACGACGAAGAAGACGACGACGAAGACGACGACGACGAAGACGACGACGACGAAGAAGACGATGACGAAGACGACAACGACGAAGAAGACGACGACGAAGAAGACGACGACGAAAAAGACACCGCCGAAGAAGACGACGAAGAAGAAGACGACGACGAAGACGACGACGACGAAGACGACGACGACGAAGACGACGACGACGAAGAAGACGACGACGAAGAAGACGACGACGAAGAAGACGACGACGAAGAAGACGACGACGAAGAAGACGACGACGAAGAAGACGACGACGAAGAAGACGACGACGAAGAAGACGACGACGAAGAAGACGACGACGATGAAGACCACGATGACGAAGACCACGACGACGAAGACCACGACGACGAAGACCACGACGACGAAGACCACGACGACGAAGACGACGACGACAAAGAAGACGACGACGAAGACGACGACGACGAATAAGACGACGACGAAGACGACGACGACGAAGATGACGACGACGACGAAGAAGACGACGACGAAGACGACGACGACGAAGACGACGACGACGAAGAAGACGATGACGAAGACGACAACGACGAAGAAGACGACGACGAAGAAGACGACGACGAAAAGACACCGACGAAGAAGACGACGAAGAAGAAGACGACGACGAAGACGACGACGATGAAGACGACGACGAAGATGACGACGACGACGAAGAAGACGACGACGAAGACGACGACGACGAAGACGACGACGACGAAGAAGACGATGACGAAGACGACAACGACGAAGAAGACGACGACGAAGAAGACGACGACGAAAAAGACACCGACGAAGAAGACGACGAAGAAGACGACGACGAAGAAGACGACGACGAAGACGACGACGACGAAGACGACGACGACGAAGAAGACGACAACGAAGAAGACGACGACGAAGAAGACGACGACGAAGAAGACGACGACGAAGAAGACGACGACGAAGAAGACGACGACGAAGAAGACGACGACGAAGAAGACGACGACGAAGAAGACGACGACGATGAAGACCACGACGACGAAGACCACGACGACGAAGACCACGACGACGAAGACCACGACGACGAAGACCACGATGACGAAGACGACGACGACGAAGAAGACGATGACAAAGACGACGACGACGAAGAAGACGACGACGAAGAAGACGACGACGAAGACGACGACGACGAAGAAGACGACGACGAAGAAGACGACGACGAAGACGACGACGACGAAGACGACGACGATGAAGACGACGACGACGAATAAGACGACGACGAAGACAACGACGATGAAGATGACGACGACGAAGACGACGACGATGAAGACGACGATGACGAAGACGCCGACGACGAAGACGACGACGACGAATAAGACGACGACGAAGACAACGACGACGAAGACGACGACGACGACGAAGAAGACGACGAAGAAGACGACGACGAAGACGACGACGACGAATAAGACGACGACGAAGACGACGACGACGAAGACGACGACGACGACGAAGAAGACGACGAAGAAGAAGACGACGACGAAGACGACGACGACGAAGACGACGACGACGAAGACGGCGACGACGAAGACGGCGACGACGAAGACGACGACGACGAAGAAGACGACGACGAAGAAGACAACGACGAAGACGACGACGATGAAGACGACGCCGACGAAGACGACGACGAGGAAGACGATGACGATGAAGACGACGACGATGAAGACGACGACGAAGACGACGACGACGAAGACGACGACGACGAAGACGACGACGACGAAGACGACGACGACGAAGACGACGACGACGAAGACGACGACGACGAAGACGACGACGACGAAGACGACGACGAGGAAGACGACGACGACGAAGACGACGACAACGAAGACGACGACGAAGACGACGACGACGAAGACGACGACGATGAAGATGACGACGACGAAGACGACGACGACGAAGACGACGACGACGAAGACGACGACGACGAAGACGACGACGACGAAGACGACGACGACGAAGACGACGACGACGAAGACGACGACGAAGAAGAAGACGACGACGAAGACGACGACGACGAAGAAGACGACGACGAAGAAGACGACGATGAAGACGACGACGAAGACGACGACGACGAAGACGACGACGACGAAGATGACGATGACGAAGAAGACGACGACGAAGACGACGATGACGAAGAAGACGACGACGAAGAAGACGACGACGAAGAAGACGACGACGAAGAAGATGACGACGAAGACGACGACGAAGAAGACGACGACGAAGAAGACGACGGCGAAGAAGACGAGGACGAAGAAGACAAGGACGAAGAAGACGACGACGAAGAAGACGACGACGAAAAAGACGACGACGAAGAAGACGACGACGAAGAAGACGACGACGAAGAAGACGACGACGAAGAAGACGACGACGAAGAAGACGACGACGAAGAAGACGACGACGAAGAAGACGACGACGACAAAGACGACGACGACGAAGACGACGATGACGAAGACCACGACGACGAAGACCACGACGACGAAGACGACGACGACGAAGACGACGACGATGAAGACGACGACGACGAAGACGACGACGACGAAGACGACGACGACGAAGAAGACGACGACGACGACGAGACGACGAAGACGACGACGACGAAGATGACGACGACGAAGACGACGACGACGAAGACGACGACGACGAAGACGACGACGATGAACATGACGACGACGAAGACGCCGACGACGAAGACAATGGCGACGAAGAAGACGACGATGAAGACGACGACAAAGAAGACGACGACGAAGAAGACGACGACGAAGAAGACGACGACGAAGAAGACGACGACGAAGAAGACGACGACGAAGAAGACGACGACGAAAAAGACACTGACGAAGAAGACGACGAAGAAGAAGACGACGACGAAGACGACGACGACGAAGACGACGACGACAAAGACGACGACGACGAAGAAGACGACGACGAAGACGACGACGACGAAGAAGACGACGACGAAGAAGACGACGACGATGAAGACGACGACAAAGAAGACGACGACGAAGAAGACGACGATGAAGAAGACGACGACGAAGAAGACGACGACGAAGAAGACGACGACGAAGAAGACGACGACGAAGAAGACGACGACGAAGAAGACGACGACGAAGAAGACGACGACGACGAAGACGACGACGACGAAGACGACGACGACGAAGACGACGACGACGAAGACCACGACGACGAAGACCACGACAACGAAGACCACGACGACGAAGACCACGACGACGAAGACGACGACGAAGACGACGACGACGAAGACGACGACGACGAAGACGACGACGACGAAGACGAGGACGACGAAGACGACGACGACGAAGACGATGGCGACGAAGAAGACGACGACGAAGACGACGACAAAGAAGACGACGACGAAGAAGACGACGACGAAGAAGACGACGACGAAGAAGACGACGACGAAGAAGATGACGACGAAAAAGACACCGACGAAGAAGACGACGAAGAAGAAGGCGACGACGAAGACGACGACGACGAAGACGACGACGACGAAGACGACGACGACGAAGAAGACGACGACGAAGAAGACGACGACGAAGAAGACGACGACGAAGAAGACGACGACGAAGAAGACGACGACGAAGAAGACGACGACGAAGAAGACGACGACGAAGAAGACGACGACGAAGAAGTCGACGACGATGAAGACCACGATGACGAAGACCACGACGACGAAGACCACGACGACGAAGACCACGACGACGAAGACCACGACGACGAAGACGACGACGACGAAGAAGACGACGACGAAGACGATGACGAGGAAGAAGACGACGACGAAGAAGACGACGACGAAGACGACGACGACGAAGAAGACGACGACGAAGAAGGCGACGACGAAGACGACGACGACGACGAAGACGACGACGAAGAAGACGACGACGAAGAAGACGACGACGAAGACGACGACGATGAAGAAGACGACGACGAAGACGACGACGACGAAGACGACGACGACGAAGACACCGACGACGAAGACGACGACGATGAATAAGATGACGACGAAGACGACGACGACGAAGAAGACGACGAAGAAGAAGACGACGACGAAGACGACGACGACGAAGAAGACGACGACGAAGACGACGACGACGAAGACGACGACGACGACGACGAAGACGACGACGACGAAGACGACGACGACGAAGAAGACGACGACGATGAAGACGACGACGACGAAGACGACGACGACGAAGACGACGACGACGAAGACGACGACGACGAAGACGCCGACGACGAAGACGACGACGACGAATAAGACGACGACGAAGACGACGACGACGAAGGCGACGACGACGAAGAAGACGACGACGAAGAAGACGACGACGAAGACGACGACGACGAAGACAACGACGACGAAGAAGACGACGACGAAGAAGACGACGACGAAGACGACGACGACGAAGAAGATGATGACGAAGATGACGACGAAGAAGACGACGACGACGAAGAAGATGACGACGAAGACGACGACGAAGAAGACGACGACGAAGAAGACGACGGCGAAGAAGACAAGGACGAAGAAGACGACGACGAAGAAGACGACGAAGAAAAAGACGACGACGAAGAAGACGACGACGAAGAAGACGACGACGAAGAAGACGACGACGAAGAAGATGACGACGAAGACGACGACGACGAAGAAGACGACGACGAAGAAGACGACGACGAAGAAGACGACGACGAAGAAGACGACGACGAAGAAGACGACGACGAAGAAGACGACGATGAAGAAGACGACGACGACAAAGACGACGACGACGAAGACGACGAAGACGACGACGACGAAGACGGCGACGACGAAGACGGCGACGACGAAGACGACGACGACGAAGAAGACGACGACGAAGAAGACAACGACGAAGACGACGACGATGAAGACGACGCCGATGAAGACGACGACGAGGAAGACGACGACGACGAAGACGACGACGACGAAGACGACGACGAAGACGACGACGACGAAGACGACGACGACGAAGACGACGACGACGAAGACGACGACGACGAAGACGACGACGACGAAGACGACGACGACGACGACGAAGACGACGACGACGAAGACGACGACGACGAAGACGACGAAGACGACGACGACGACGACGACGACGAAGACGACGACGATGAAGACGACGACGACGAAGACGACGACGACGAAGACGACGACGACGAAGACGACGACGACGAAGACGACGACGACGAAGACGACGACGACGAAGACGACGACGACGAAGACGACGACGAAGAAGACGACGACGACGAAGAAGACGACGACGACGAAGACGACGACGACGAAGACGACGACGACGAAGACGACGACGACGAAGACGACGACGACGAAGACGACGACGACGAAGACGACGACGAAGAAGACGACGACGACGAAGAAGACGACGACGAAGACGACGACGACGAAGAAGACGACGACGAAGAAGACGACGACGAAGACGACGACGACGAAGACGACGACGACGAAGACGACGACGACGAAGATGACGATGACGAAGAAGACGACGACGAAGACGACGATGACGAAGAAGACGACGACGAAGAAGACGACGACGAAGAAGACGACGACGAAGAAGATGACGACGAAGACGACGACGAAGAAGACGACGACGAAGAAGACGACGGCGAAGAAGACGAGGACGAAGAAGACAAGGACGAAGAAGACGACGACGAAGAAGACGACGATGAAAAAGACGACGACGAAGAAGACGACGACGAAGAAGACGACGACGAAGAAGACGACGACGAAGAAGATGACGACGAAGACGACGACGACGAAGAAGACGACGACGAAGAAGACGACGACGAAGAAGACGACGACGAAGAAGACGATGACGAAGAAGATGACGACGTCGTCATCGTCGTCGTCTTCGTCGGTGTCTTTTTCGTCGTCATCTTCTTCGTCGTCGTCTTCTTCGTCGTTGTCTTCTTCGTCGTCGTCTTCTTCGTCGTCGTCTTCTTTGTCGTTGTCTTCGTCGTCGTCTTCTTCGTCGCCATCGTCTTCGTCGTCGGCGTCTTCGTCGTCGTCATGTTCGTCGTCGTCGTCTTTGTCGTCGTCGTCTTCGTCGTCGTCGTCTTCGTCGTCGTCGTCTTCGTCGTCGTCGTCTTCGTCGTCATCGTCTTCGTCGTCATCGTCTTCGTCGTCGTCGTCTTCGTCGTCGTCTTCGTCGTCGTGGTCTTCGTCGTCGTGGTCTTCGTCGTCGTGGTCTTCGTCGTCGTGGTCTTCGTCGTCGTCGTCTTCGTCGTCGTCGTCTTCGTCGTCGTCGTCTTCGTCATCGTCGTCTTCTTCGTCGTCGTCTTCTTCGTCGTCGTCTTCTTCGTCGTCGTCTTCTTCGTCGTCGTCTTCTTTGTCGTCGTCTTCTTCGTCGTCGTCTTCTTCGTCGTCGTCTTCTTCGTCGTCGTCTTCTTCGTCGTCGTCTTCTTCGCCGTCGTCTTCTTCGTCGTCGTCGTCTTCGTCGTCGTCTTCTTCGTCGTCGTCGTCTTTGTCGTCGTCGTCTTCGTCGTCGTCGTCTTCGTCGTCGTCTTCTTCTTCGTCGTCTTCTTCGTCGGTGTCTTTTTCGTCGTCATCTTCTTCGTCGTCGTCTTCTTCGTCGTCGTCTTCTTCGTCGTCGTCTTCTTCGTCGTCGTCTTCTTCGTCGTCGTCTTCTTTGTCGTCGTCTTCATCGTCGTCTTCTTCGTCGCCATTGTCTTCGTCGTCGGCGTCTTCGTCGTCGTCATGTTCGTCGTCGTCGTCTTCGTCGTCGTCGTCTTCGTCGTCGTCGTCTTCGTCGTCGTCCTCTTCGTCGTCGTCGTCTTCGTCGTCGTCGTCTTCGTCGTCGTCGTCTTCGTCGTCGTCTTCTTCGTCGTCATCGTCTTCATCGTCGTCGTCTTCGTCGTCGTCGTCTTCGTCGTCGTCGTCTTCGTCGTCGTCGTCTTCGTCGTCGTGGTCTTCGTCGTCGTGGTCTTCGTCGTCGTGGTCTTCGTCGTCGTGGTCTTCGTCGTCGTGGTCTTCGTCGTCGTCGTCTTCGTCGTCGTCGTCTTCGTCGTCGTCGTCGTCGTCTTCGTCGTCTTCGACGAAGAAGACGACGACGAAGAAGACGACGACGAAGAACACGACGACGAAGAAGATGACGATGAAGAAGACGACGATGAAGAAGACGACGACGCCGAAGACCACGACGACGAAGACCACGACGACGAAGACCACAACGACGAAGACCACGACGACGAAGACCACGACGACGAAGAAGACGACGACGAAGAAGACGACGACGAAGAAGACGACGACGAAGAACACGACGACGAAGAAGATGACGATGAAGAAGATGACGACGAAGAAGACGACGACGCCGAAGACCACGACGACGAAGACCACGACGACGAAGACCACAACGACGAAGACCACGATGACGAAGACCACGACGACGAAGACGACGACGACGAAGGAGACGATGACGAAGACGACGACGACGAAGAAGACGACGACGAAGACGACGACGAAGACGACGACGAAGACGACGACGACGAAGAAGACGACGACGAATAAGACGACGACGAAGACGACGACGACGAAGATGACGACGACGAAGACGACGACGACGAAGACGACGACGACGAAGAAGATGACGATGAAGAAGACGACGACGAAGAAGACGACGACGCCGAAGGCCACGACGACGAAGACCACGACGACGAAGACCACAACGACGAAGACCACGATGACGAAGACCACGACGACGAAGACGACGACGACGAAGGAGACGACGACGAAGAAGACGACGACGAAGAAGACGACGACGAAGACGACGACGATGAAGAAGACGACGACGAAGACGACGACGACGAAGACGACGACGACGAAGACACCGACGACGAAGACGACGACGATGAATAAGACGACGACGAAGACGACGACGACGAAGAAGACGACGAAGAAGAAGACGACGACGAAGACGACGACGACGAAGAAGACGACGACGAAGACGACGACGACGAAGACGACGACGACGTCGACGAAGACGACGACGACGAAGACGACGACGACGAAGAAGACGACGACGACGAAGACGACGACGACGAAGACGACGACGACGAAGACGACGACGACGAAGACGACGACGACGAAGACGCCGACGACGAAGACGACGACGACGAATAAGACGACGACGAAGACGACGACGACGAAGGCGACGACGACGAAGAAGACGACGACGAAGAAGACGACGACGAAGACGACGACGACGAAGACAACGACGACGAAGAAGACGACGACGAAGAAGACGACGACGAAGACGACGACGACGAAGAAGATGATGACGAAGACGACGACGACGAAGACGACGACGACGAAGAAGACAATGACGAAGACGACAACGACGAAGAAGACTACGACGAAGAAGACGACGACGATGAAGACGACGACGAAGAAGACGACGACGAAGATGACAACGACGAAGACGACGACGACAAAGAAGACGACGACGAAGACGACGACGACGAATAAGACGACAATGAAGACGACGACGACGAAGATGACGACGACGACGAAGAAGACGACGACGAAGACGACGACGACGAAGACGACGACGACGAAGAAGACGATGACGAAGACGACAACGACGAAGAAGACGACGACGAAGAAGACGACGACGAAAAAGACACCGACGAAGAAGACGACGAAGAAGAAGACGACGACGAAGACGACGACGACGAAGACGACGACGAAGATGACGACGACGACGAAGAAGACGACGACGACGAAGACGACGACGACGAAGACGACGACGACGAAGAAGATGATGACGAAGACGACAACGACGAAGAAGACGACGACGAAGAAGACGACGACGAAAAAGACACCGACGAAGAAGACGACGAAGAAGAAGACGACGACGAAGATGACGACGACGAAGATGACGACGACGAAGATGACGACGACGAAGAAGACGACGACGAAGAAGACGACGATGAAGAAGACGACGACGAAGAAGACGACGACGAAGAAGACGACGACGAAGAAGACGACGACGAAGAAGACGACGATGAAGAAGACGACGACGAAGAAGACGACGACGATGAAGACCACGATGACGAAGACCACGACGACGAAGACCACGACGACGAAGACCACGATGACGAAGACCACGACGACGAAGACGACGACGACGAAGAAGACGACGACGAAGACGACGACGACGAAGAAGACGACGACGAAGAAGACGACGACGAAGACGACGACGACGAAGAAGACGACGACGAAGAAGACGACGACGAAGACGACGACGACGAAGACGACGACGATGAAGACGACGACGACGAATAAGACGACGACGAAGACAACGACGATGAAGATGATGACGACGAAGACGACGACGATGAAGACGACGATGACGAAGACGCCGACGACGAAGACGACGACCACGAATAAGACGACGACGAAGACAACGACGACGAAGACGACGACGACGACGAAGAAGACGACGAAGAAGACGACGACGAAGACGACGACGACGAATAAGACGACGACGAAGACGACGACGACGAAGACGACGACGACGACGAAGAAGACGACGAAGAAGAAGACGACGACGAAGACGACGACGACGAAGACGACGACGACGAAGACGGCGACGACGAAGACGGCGACGACGAAGACGACGACGACGAAGAAGACGACGACGAAGAAGACAACGACGAAGACGACGACGATGAAGACGACGCCGATGAAGACGACGACGAGGAAGACGACGACGACGAAGACGACGACGATGAAGACGACGACGAAGACGACGACGACGAAGACGACGACGACGAAGACGACGACGACGAAGACGACGACGACGAAGACGACGACGACGAAGACGACGACGACGAAGACGACGACGACGAAGACGACGACGAGGAAGACGACGACGACGAAGACGACGACGACGAAGACGACGACGAAGACGACGACGACGAAGACGACGACGACGAAGACGACGACGACGAAGACGACGACGACGAAGACGACGACGACGAAGACGACGACGACGAAGACGACGACGAAGAAGACGACGACGACGAAGAAGACGACGACGAAGACGACGACGACGAAGAAGACGACGACGAAGAAGACGACGATGAAGACGACGACGAAGACGACGACGACGAAGACGACGACGACGAAGATGACGATGACGAAGAAGATGACGACGAAGAAGACGACGACGACGAAGAAGATGACGACGAAGACGACGACGAAGAAGACGACGACGAAGAAGACGACGGCGAAGAAGACAAGGACGAAGAAGACGACGACGAAGAAGACGACAAAGAAAAAGACGACGACGAAGAAGACGACGACGAAGAAGACGACGACGAAGAAGACGACGACGAAGAAGAGGACGACGAAGACGACGACGACGAAGAAGACGACGACGAAGAAGACGACGACGAAGAAGACGACGACGAAGAAGACGACGACGAAGAAGACGACGACGAAGAAGACGACGACGAAGAAGACGACGACGACAAAGACGACGACGACGAAGACGACGAAGACGACGACGACGAAGACGGCGACGACGAAGACGGCGACGACGAAGACGACGACGACGAAGAAGACGACGACGAAGAAGACAACGACGAAGACGACGACGACGAAGACGACGCCGATGAAGACGACGACGAGGAAGACGACGACGACGAAGACGACGACGACGAAGACGACGACGAAGACGACGACGACGAAGACGACGACGACGAAGACGACGACGACGAGACGACGACGACGACGACGAAGACGACGACGACGAAGACGACGACGACGACGACGAAGACGACGACGACGAAGACGACGACGACGAAGACAACGAAGACGACGACGACGAAGACGACGACGAAGACGACGACGACGAAGACGACGACGACGAAGACGACGACGACGAAGACGACGACGACGAAGACGACGACGACGAAGACGACGACGACGAAGACGACGACGACGAAGACGACGACGACGAAGACGACGACGAAGAAGACGACGACGACGAAGAAGACGACGACGAAGACGACGACGACGAAGAAGACGACGACGAAGAAGACGACGACGAAGACGACGACGACGAAGACGACGACGACGAAGACGACGACGACGAAGATGACGATGACGAAGAAGACGACGACGAAGACGACGATGACGAAGAAGACGACGACGAAGAAGACGACGACGAAGAAGACGACGACGAAGAAGATGACGACGAAGACGACGACGAAGAAGACGACGACGAAGAAGACGACGGCGAAGAAGACGAGGACGAAGAAGACAAGGACGAAGAAGACGACGACGAAGAAGACGACGATGAAAAAGACGACGACGAAGAAGACGACGACGAAGAAGACGACGACGAAGAAGACGACGACGAAGAAGATGACGACGAAGACGACGACGACGAAGAAGACGACGACGAAGAACACGACGACGAAGAAGACGACGACGAAGAAGACGATGACGAAGAAGATGACGACGTCGTCATCGTCGTCGTCTTCGTCGGTGTCTTTTTCGTCGTCATCTTCTTCGTCGTCGTCTTCTTCGTCGTTGTCTTCTTCGTCGTCGTCTTCTTCGTCGTCGTCTTCTTTGTCGTCGTCTTCGTCGTCGTCTTCTTCGTCGCCATCGTCTTCGTCGTCGGCGTCTTCGTCGTCGTCATGTTCATCGTCGTCGTCTTTGTCGTCGTCGTCTTCGTCGTCGTCGTCTTCGTCGTCGTCGTCTTCGTCGTCGTCGTCTTCGTCGTCATCGTCTTCGTCGTCATCGTCTTCGTCGTCGTCGTCTTCGTCGTCGTCTTCGTCGTCGTGGTCTTCGTCGTCGTGGTCTTCGTCGTCGTGGTCTTCGTCGTCGTGGTCTTCGTCGTCGTCGTCTTCGTCGTCGTCGTCTTCGTCGTTGTCGTCTTCGTCATCGTCGTCTTCTTCGTCGTCGTCTTCTTCGTCGTCGTCTTCTTCGTCGTCGTCTTCTTCGTCGTCGTCTTCTTCGTCGTCGTCTTCTTCGTCGTCGTCTTCTTCGTCGTCGTCTTCTTCGTCGTCGTCTTCTTCGTCGTCGTCTTCTTCGCCGTCGTCTTCTTCGTCGTCGTCGTCTTCGTCGTCGTCTTCTTCGTCGTCGTCGTCTTTGTCGTCGTCGTCTTCGTCGTCGTCGTCTTCGTCGTCGTCTTCTTCTTCGTCGTCTTCTTCGTCGGTGTCTTTTTCGTCGTCGTCTTCTTCGTCGTCGTCTTCTTCGTCGTCGTCTTCTTCGTCGTCGTCTTCTTCGTCGTCGTCTTCTTCGTCGTCGTCTTCTTTGTCGTCGTCTTCATCGTCGTCTTCTTCGTCGCCATTGTCTTCGTCGTCGGCGTCTTCGTCGTCGTCATGTTCGTCGTCGTCGTCTTCGTCATCGTCGTCTTCGTCGTCGTCGTCTTCGTCGTCGTCCTCTTCGTCGTCGTCGTCTTCGTCGTCGTCGTCTTCGTCGTCGTCGTCTTCGTCGTCGTCTTCTTCGTCGTCGTCGTCTTCGTCGTCGTCGTCTTCGTCGTCGTCGTCGTCTTCGTCGTCGTCGTCTTCGTCGTCGTCGTCTTCGTCGTCGTGGTCTTCGTCGTCGTGGTCTTCGTCGTCGTGGTCTTCGTCGTCGTGGTCTTCGTCGTCGTGGTCTTCGTCGTCGTCGTCTTCGTCGTCGTCGTCTTCGTCGTCGTCGTCGTCGTCTTCGTCGTCTTCGACGAAGAAGACGACGACGAAGAAGACGACGACGAAGAACACGACGACGAAGAAGATGACGATGAAGAAGACGACGACGAAGAAGACGACGACGCCGAAGACCACGACGACGAAGACCACGACGACGAAGACCACAACGACGAAGACCACGACGACGAAGACCACGACGACGAAGAAGACGACGACGAAGAAGACGACGACGAAGAAGACGACGACGAAGAACACGACGACGAAGAAGATGACGACGAAGACGACGACGACGAAGAAGACGACGACGAAGAAGACGACGACGAAGAAGACGACGACGAAGAAGACGATGACGAAGAAGATGACGACGTCGTCATCGTCGTCGTCTTCGTCGGTGTCTTTTTCGTCGTCATCTTCTTCGTCGTCGTCTTCTTCGTCGTTGTCTTCTTCGTCGTCGTCTTCTTCGTCGTCGTCTTCTTTGTCGTTGTCTTCGTCGTCGTCTTCTTCGTCGCCATCGTCTTCGTCGTCGGCGTCTTCGTCGTCGTCATGTTCGTCGTCGTCGTCTTTGTCGTCGTCGTCTTCGTCGTCGTCGTCTTCGTCGTCGTCGTCTTCGTCGTCGTCGTCTTCGTCGTCATCGTCTTCGTCGTCATCGTCTTCGTCGTCGTCGTCTTCGTCGGCGTCTTCGTCGTCGTGGTCTTCGTCGTCGTGGTCTTCGTCATCGTGGTCTTCGTCGTCGTGGTCTTCGTCGTCGTCGTCTTCGTCGTCGTCGTCTTCGTCGTCGTCGTCTTCATCATCGTCGTCTTCTTCGTCGTCGTCTTCTTCGTCGTCGTCTTCTTCGTCGTCGTCTTCTTCGTCGTCGTCTTCTTTGTCGTCGTCTTCTTCGTCGTCGTCTTCTTCGTCGTCGTCTTCTTCGTCGTCGTCTTCTTCGTCGTCGTCTTCTTCGCCGTCGTCTTCTTCGTCGTCGTCGTCTTCGTCGTCGTCTTCTTCGTCGTCGTCGTCTTTGTCGTCGTCGTCTTCGTCGTCGTCGTCTTCGTCGTCGTCTTCTTCTTCGTCGTCTTCTTCGTCGGTGTCTTTTTCGTCGTCATCTTCTTCGTCGTCGTCTTCTTCGTCGTCGTCTTCTTCGTCGTCGTCTTCTTCGTCGTCGTCTTCTTCGTCGTCGTCTTCTTTGTCGTCGTCTTCATCGTCGTCTTCTTCGTCGCCATTGTCTTCGTCGTCGGCATCTTCGTCGTCGTCATGTTCGTCGTCGTCGTCTTCGTCGTCGTCGTCTTCGTCGTCGTCGTCTTCGTCGTCGTCCTCTTCGTCGTCGTCGTCTTCGTCGTCGTCGTCTTCGTCGTCGTCGTCTTCGTCGTCGTCTTCTTCGTCGTCATCGTCTTCATCGTCGTCGTCTTCGTCGTCGTCGTCTTCGTCGTCGTCGTCTTCGTCGTCGTCGTCTTCGTCGTCGTGGTCTTCGTCGTCGTGGTCTTCGTCGTCGTGGTCTTCGTCGTCGTGGTCTTCGTCGTCGTGGTCTTCGTCGTCGTCGTCTTCGTCGTCGTCGTCTTCGTCGTCGTCGTCGTCGTCTTCGTCGTCTTCGACGAAGAAGACGACGACGAAGAACACGACGACGAAGAACACGACGACGAAGAAGATGACGATGAAGAAGACGACGACGAAGAAGACGACGACGCCGAAGACCACGACGACGAAGACCACGACGACGAAGACCACAACGACGAAGACCACGACGACGAAGACCACGACGACGAAGAAGACGACGACGAAGAAGACGACGACGAAGAAGACGACGACGAAGAACACGACGACGAAGAAGATGACGATGAAGAAGACGACGACGAAGAAGACGACGACGCCGAAGACCACGACGACGAAGACCACGACGACGAAGACCACAACGACGAAGACCACGATGACGAAGACCACGACGACGAAGACGACGACGACGAAGGAGACGATGACGAAGACGACGACGACGAAGAAGACGACGACGAAGACGACGACGAAGACGACGACGAAGACGACGACGACGAAGACGACGACGACGAATAAGACGACGACGAAGACGACGACGACGAAGATGACGACGACGAAGACGACGACGACGAAGACGACGACGAAGAGAAGATGACGATGAAGAAGACGACGACGAAGAAGACGACGACGCCGAAGGCCACGACGACGAAGACCACGACGACGAAGACCACAACGACGAAGACCACGATGACGAAGACCACGACGACGAAGACGACGACGACGAAGGAGACGACGACGAAGAAGACGACGACGAAGAAGACGACGACGAAGACGACGACGATGAAGAAGACGACGACGAAGACGACGACGACGACGAAGACGACGACGACGAAGACACCGACGACGAAGACGACGACGATGAATAAGACGACGACGAAGACGACGACGACGAAGAAGACGACGAAGAAGAAGACGACGACGAAGACGACGACGACGAAGAAGACGACGACGAAGACGACGACGACGAAGAAGACGACGACGACGACGACGAAGACGACGACGACGAAGACGACGACGACGAAGAAGACGACGACGACGAAGACGACGACGACGAAGACGACGACGACGAAGACGACGACGACGAAGACGACGACGACGAAGACGCCGCGACGACGAAGACGACGACGACGAATAAGACGACGACGAAGACGACGACGACGAAGGCGACGACGACGAAGAAGATGACGACGAAGAAGACGACGACGAGACGATGACGACGAAGACAACGACGACGAAGAAGACGACGACGAAGAAGACGACGACGAAGACGACGACGACGAAGAAGATGATGACGAAGACGACGACGACGAAGACGACGACGACGAAGAAGACAATGACGAAGACGACAACGACGAAGAAGACTACGACGAAGAAGACGACGACGATGAAGACGACGACGAAGAAGACGACGACGAAGATGACAACGACGAAGACGACGACGACAAAGAAGACGACGACGAAGACGACGACGACGAATAAGACGACAATGAAGACGACGACGACGAAGATGACGACGACGATGAAGAAGACGACGACGAAGACGACGACGACGAGACGACGACGACGAAGAAGACGATGACGAAGACGACAACGACGAAGAAGACGACGACGAAGAAGACGACGACGAAAAAGACACCGACGAAGAAGACGACGAAGAAGAAGACGACGACGAAGACGACGACGACGAAGACGACGACGAAGATGACGACGACGACGAAGAAGACGACGACGACGAAGACGACGACGACGAAGACGACGACGACGAAGAAGATGATGACGAAGACGACAACGACGAAGAAGACGACGACGAAGAAGACGACGACGAAAAAGACACCGACGAAGAAGACGACGAAGAAGAAGACGACGACGAAGATGACGACGACGAAGACGACGACGACGAAGATGACGACGACGAAGAAGACGACGACGAAGAAGACGACGACGAAGAAGACGACGACGAAGAAGACGACGACGAAGAAGACGACGACGAAGAAGACGACGACGAAGAAGACGACGATGAAGAAGACGACGACGAAGAAGACGACGACGATGAAGACCACGATGACGAAGACCACGACGACGAAGACCACGACGACGAAGACCACGATGACGAAGACCACGACGACGAAGACGACGACGACGAAGAAGACGACGACGAAGACGACGACGACGAAGAAGACGACGACGAAGAAGACGACGACGAAGACGACGACGACGAAGAAGACGACGACGAAGAAGACGACGACGAAGACGACGACGACGAAGACGACGACGATGAAGACGACGACGACGAATAAGACGACGACGAAGACAACGACGATGAAGATGACGACGACGAAGACGACGACGATGAAGACGACGATGACGAAGACGCCGACGACGAAGACGACGACCACGAATAAGACGACGACGAAGACAACGACGACGAAGACGACGACGACGACGAAGAAGACGACGAAGAAGACGACGACGAAGACGACGACGACGAATAAGACGACGACGAAGACGACGACGACGAAGACGACGACGACGACGAAGAAGACGACGAAGAAGAAGACGACGACGAAGACGACGACGACGAAGACGACGACGACGAAGACGGCGACGACGAAGACGGCGACGACGAAGACGACGACGACGAAGAAGACGACGACGAAGAAGACAACGACGAAGACGACGACGATGAAGACGACGCCGATGAAGACGACGACGAGGAAGACGACGACGACGAAGACGACGACGATGAAGACGACGACGAAGACGACGACGACGAAGACGACGACGACGAAGACGACGACGACGAAGACGACGACGACGAAGACGACGACGACGAAGACGACGACGACGAAGACGACGACGACGAAGACGACGACGAGGAAGACGACGACGACGAAGACGACGACGACGAAGACGACGACGAAGACGACGACGACGAAGACGACGACGACGAAGACGACGACGACGAAGACGACGACGACGAAGACGACGACGACGAAGACGACGACGACGAAGACGACGACGAAGAAGACGACGACGACGAAGAAGACGACGACGAAAGACGACGACGACGAAGAAGACGACGACGAAGAAGACGACGATGAAGACGACGACGAAGACGACGACGACGAAGACGACGACGACGAAGATGACGATGACGAAGAAGATGACGACGAAGAAGACGACGACGACGAAGAAGATGACGACGAAGACGACGACGAAGAAGACGACGACGAAGAAGACGACGGCGAAGAAGACAAGGACGAAGAGACGACGACGAAGAAGACGACAGAAGAAAAAGACGACGACGAAGAAGACGACGACGAAGAAGACGACGACGAAGAAGACGACGACGAAGAAGATGACGACGAAGACGACGACGACGAAGAAGACGACGACGAAGAAGACGACGACGAAGAAGACGACGACGAAGAAGACGACGACGAAGAAGACGACGACGAAGAAGACGACGACGAAGAAGACGACGACGACAAAGACGACGACGACGAAGACGACGAAGACGACGACGACGAAGACGGCGACGACGAAGACGGCGACGACGAAGACGACGACGACGAAGAAGACGACGACGAAGAAGACAACGACGAAGACGACGACGACGAAGACGACGCCGATGAAGACGACGACGAGGAAGACGACGACGACGAAGACGACGACGACGAAGACGACGACGAAGACGACGACGACGAAGACGACGACGACGAAGACGACGACGACGAAGACGACGACGACGAAGACGACGACGACGAAGACGACGACGACGACGACGAAGCGACGACGACGAAGACGCGACGATGAAGACGACGAAGACGACGACGACGAAGACGACGACGAAGACGACGACGACGAGACGACGACGACGAAGACGACGACGACGAAGACGACGACGACGAAGACGACGACGACGAAGACGACGACGACGAAGACGACGACGACGAAGACGACGACGACGAAGACGACGACGAAGAAGACGACGACGACGAAGAAGACGACGACGAAGACGACGACGACGAGAAGACGACGACGACGAGAAGACGACGACGAAGACGACGACGACGAAGACGACGACGACGAAGACGACGACGACGAAGATGACGATGACGAAGAAGACGACGACGAAGACGACGATGACGAAGAAGACGACGACGAAGAAGACGACGACGAAGAAGACGACGACGAAGAAGATGACGACGAAGACGACGACGAAGAAGACGACGACGAAGAAGACGACGGCGAAGAAGACGACGGCGAAGAAGACGAGG
>JAXLNO010004967.1:0-32814 GCA_038087875.1 Malacoraja senta
AAATTTCTTTCAGTTCCTCTACCCCCTTAGATCCTCTGTCCTCCAGTACATCTGGGAGATTATTTGTGTTTTCCTTAGTGAAGACAGAATCCGAAGTACCTATTCAACTCTTCTGCCATTTCCTTGTTCCCCATAATAATTTCACCCGTGTCTGCCTTCAAGGGACCCACATTTGACTTTGCTACTCTTTTTCCCTTAACATATCTAAAGAAGCTTTTACTGTCCTTCTTCATATTCCTGGCCAGCTTCCCTTCGTACTTCATCTTTCAGCCCGTATTGCCCGTTTTGTTTCCTTTTTGTTGTCCTATGAATGTTTCCCAATCCTCTGGCTTCTGGCTACTCTTTGCTGTGTTATACATCTTTCTTTTAGTTTTATTCTATCCCTAACTTCTCTTGTCAGCCACGGTTGCCTCCTACTCCCCTTAGAATCTTTCTTCCTTTTTGGAATGAAATTATCCTGCATCTTCCGGATTATGCCCAGAAATTCCTGCCATTGCTGTTCCACCGTCATTCCTGCTAGGATCCTTTTCCAGTCTACATTGGCCAGTTCCCCTCTCATGCCTTCATAGTCCCCTTTGTTCAACTGCATCACTGACACTTCCGATTTACGTTCTCTAACTGACATCTACCAACCTCTAACTGAGCCTCAAGCTCATCTACTTTACTTCTTATACTTCGCGCATTCATATACAATACTTTTAATTCTTACGCATCTCACCTTTCACATCGATCCGTATTACACTTGGCCATACGTTCCTATCCCTTTGTGAGCTTCCTTTCTCGTTAATTCTGGGGTCATTAACCATCCCTTTACTCTCTTTCCCTTTAACTCCGTCCTCGACTATCCCATTTGACACCCCACCCCCCTTATTCAGTTTAAAACCACCCGTGTAGCAGTGGCAAACCTGCCTGCCAGAATGCTGGTCCCCCACCTGTTAAGATGCAATCCGTCCCTTTTGTACAGTTCCCCCTTACTCCAAAACAGATCCCAGTGATCTAAGAATCTAAATCCCTGCCCCCTGCACCAGTTCCTCAGCCACACATTCAGGTCCCGTATCTCCCTGTTCCTGCTCTCGCCAGCACGAGGAACTGGAAGCAAAGTTTCATTGTCTGTCTAACTCGTTTTCACGTAGCCCGCAGCTAACAATGGACCGTTCCTTGATCATCGTTACTTTTTGGCATATCTTTCATTCATTTGTTCCAGATCTCTCCGTTTATATCTCTAGTTTCCCTTTCCCCTGACTCTCAGTCTGAAGAAGGGTCTTCACCCGAAACTTCCCCTAATTCCATTTCTCCAGAGATGCTGTCTGACCCACTGAGTTACTCCAGCTTTTTGTGTCTATCTTTGTTTTAACCAGGATCTGCAGTTCCTTCCTACACATTAATTGTTGAGTGGTCTCTGCTATAGTTTCTCAGCCCAGCAGTGTGTCGTACACTTACAATTATCTATGCTGCGGAAATATTTATCCTACTCATTGTCCTGCATGTAAACCAGAATCCATATCCCTCATCTGGATCCATGGAAACAGTTGTCTTCTATTATGTCACATCCTTCCATGACTTTTGGCACCACTATAGTCTAAAAATACGATGGAAACATTGCTTCATAGAAAGAAGGTCATACAAACTTTGGCGGGCCAACTTGGAGATTTTTGATGTCTCATTTTATGATACCAGTTTTCTATTTTTACCAAGTTTTCATTTGGTGATTGAGTTTAACACTAAATATTATTATAAATCAATTCTAACTTTTAATAATCTTCTTAGTTCAAGGACCATCAAAATAAATGAATGATGTTCATCAAGTCAGGTAGCATTTGTAGAGAGGGAAACAGAGATAATGTTTCAGGGTCAATAAACCTCCCATTTTTAATTATTGTCTTTAGCATCTTCCTTCATGGTTTATCCATGTTGGACCAGTGTATTTCATATTTCTCTTAATGGTTCATGAAGCACAGCCTTCTGATCATATAAATCCATCGTCTTTCAGTTTTGGAGCATTGTACCTGCCACACACCTTAACTGCGGATTCTGTTGTGGGATTCTTCCAAGTGTTAACTTTATCTTTGTTGCAATGTTTAGTGTCAACCTGTTAGAGAGATCTTCGTCTTAAATATCCTCTGGAATCCATCTTCCGCGCGTGATATGGGACCCAGCCAGCATTTCATAGGCAGAAACCAAGTCTGAAGAAGGGTTCCGACCTGACACATCACCCATCCTTTTTCTCCAGAGATGCTGCCTGATCCGCTGTTACTCCAGTACTTTGTGTCTATCGTTAATAACAAAACATATGTATTTTGAGTTGGAGTAGGATTGGGTGAGCAAGTGGTGCCTATTAAAGAAAAGTAGAAACAAAGAACTGTAGATGCATGTTATTACACTAAAGGACAAAAAGTGCTGGAGTAACTCAGAAGGTCAGACAGCATCTCAGGAGAACACAGTTAAGTGATGTGTCTGGTTGATGCTAAAGAAAGGTCTTGACCCAAAACGTCATCTATCCATATTCTCCAGAGATGCTGCCTGACCTGCTGAGTTACACGAGCACTTGATGCCTATTGAAGTTAGTGCAGCTTTTGTCCCGTTACCTTGTTAAACTTCTCCCTGATCCACGCTGTCTTGGTTCCTGTCCCTCATTCTTGTTTACTTTGATACAAGTGGAGTTGAATTGTGCCCTGTTCTCAGTGGAAATCCTGAAGTCAGGAATCATGCAGCTGTTCCAGACCTCTATTTCTGAGTCATTATCTGTCATTGTTTCTGCTCTGCCTGAGCTGTAGATTTCTGATGTTGTAAATTGACTTGCATTCAGAATGACAGATGCTCAGTCTTCATGATGAAAAGCAGCTCATTCACTGGTAATGAGAACCCTACAAAGTATTAGATGTGTTTTTCAACATGTAACACTGTTACTTCTTGAAGTGAAACCGTGATGACTCAAGATTTGTCTCTGTGCCTATTGGGATTTGGAACTCCAAGACTTCACTTTAGGTACATCCATGGACCATTTTATTGCAGTTTCTGCTCAAGTGGTAACTTGGCCAGGCTGAGAAGAAACTAAATATTTGCTCAAATCTGGGAGATTCTCCTAGGTTTTGAGCTCTAACCACTCTCTACACATTTATCTGTTTCTCTTTCTCTCTTCCTCTCTATTTCTCTGTTTATTTTCTCTCTTATGGTATTTTCCCTCAATGTATATTTCTGTCTTTATTTTTCCTTGTTTCTTTTCTGCCATTTATTTGTTTCTCCCTTTGTATCTGTGTTTTTTTTCCGCACAGAAAGTTTCCCTCTAAAATGGGTTAGTTTCTGCTTGCAGCATCCCTATGTGCAGTGCAAGTCTCAGTTCAAGGTTAAGTGTCTGGGAGCCTCAAAACCAGATGTTGAAAACGATGGAGCCTAAGGCTTTTCTCTTGGGGGTTGTTGTGGGAAAGAATGGGGTGGGTGGTAGGAAGGGGAGGGGTTCAGAAATAGATAGGTACAAATTGCTGGAGTAACTCAGCGGGTCAGACAGCATCTCAGGAGGGAAGGAGTAGATGATGTTCGAGTCGAGACCCTTCTTCAGGCTGAGAGTCAGGGGAGAGAGAAACTAGAGATATGAAAAGGTACAAAGAACAAATGAATGAAAGGTATGCAAAAGGACAAATCAAAGCCAAAAACTGTCTGCTATAGGTGTAATTACTGTACTGTTTGTCAGGCAAGCTCTCTGGCAACATCTTACGTTTGGGGAGTGGCACTTATATACGCCAAATTAGCTCAGCATCAAAACGACTTTAATCAGCCCTCTGGGCTGTGAGACTGATGCTCGGGGATATTCTGACACAATTGAAATATATATAAATAGTTATAATTACTTTAAAAATGCTGTTAAAATATTTAAATGCAAATTAATTTTAAAAATAGTTGGTCTTTGAAAAAGCGTGTCCTTTTAGTGAAACCACACAAATGCTTGATAACAGTTATGGCCTGCTGTAAATGTGGTTCAGTTCAGCACCTTTACAGACCCCTCCCCCCCCCCCCCCCCCCCCCGACTTGCTGTTGAGGCCAGATGTTCCTGCATCTGGGACCCAGTGAGTGTGCACAGAGAAGACATTTCTCAGGAGAATTGCTGACAAGCCGTCACTGTGATCATCTCATTGTTGCGCTGTAGGATGGCACTTATCTGCACCCAGCAGACTCCAGTAAACATCCTGAAGAATGGTCTTGACCCAAAGCGTCACCCATAATGGTCAGACTTTCTGCTCTAGTGATAGAGATTGTGGAAGAAATATTGGCCCAGGGCAGTGATGAGAACTCTACTGGTCTTGTTGATTAATCTACTGTAGGATAATTTTTGTCCAACTGAGAAGGTGGATGGGACCTGGTTTAACGTCTCATTTGTAAGGAGGCAGCTCAAACAATGCAGCACCTGCTTAATATTGCTTCTTCAAATGGACAGTGTCCCTCTGACTGTGCAGCACACCCTCAGTACTCACCCTCTCATGGTGTAGTGCTCCCTCAGTACTGCCCTTCGTACAGTACAGTGCTGCCACAGTACACCCCCTCCCACAGTGCGGTGGGAGGTGCTCCCTCGGTACTGCCCTCTCACAGTGCGGTGCTCCCTCGGTACTGCCACTTACACAGTGCAACACCCTCAACACTCTCCGTCTGCAGGACGGTGCACCCTCAATACTGCCCCTCCCACAGTACGGTGCTCCCTTAGCATGGATTCGCTGACAGTGTAAAACTCCCTCAGGATTAGAGAATGCCAACTTGGATTCAGTCCAGGAAGCTGTTCTGTGATAATGAAACTGGCATCTTTCTAACTGAGTATCTCCACGATGGTTGATGGATGATTGTTGGTGGGGACACCGGTAGAACGTGTCTCCCTCAGACAGTGCAATGTGATTCTCAGTATTCACCTGAAAGCTGTTTACCTGTAACAACTCCTCAGCATTGTAATGAAGTGCTCAGGTTTAATTGGTGAAGTGAGCCTTGAAACCAGAGCCACCTCATTTTCAGGGGAAGAGCTCTGGTAATTGAAACAAGCGTTTCAAACAACTCTTGTGTTAAGTTAACCAGCTTTTATTTTCAGGAGTGTTACAGATACTTCACAATGGCCTGCGGATATCTAACTGTACAGTGATTAGTTGACACAAAGGGGTAGTGTTTCTCTTTGGCACAATCAGCAGAATTCAGCCCATCGAGAGGATACTGCCTCTATGTAGCTCTATCCAGCTATCACACTCCCTCACCCTCTTCCCACAGCCCTGCAGGTTCTTTCCTTTCAGAAAGATCTTCCTGTGAAATCTGCATGTACTATGGTAGTGCATTCCAGACCTGTGAACTACTAGAAAGTTTTTATTGTCATTGTAGTTTGCTGGGTCTCTAGTCCTGAGGCTAAGCTGCACTGTGGAGGAACACTCCTGAGGGCGTGCTGCACTGTGGGAGGGGCAGTGTTGAGGGAGAGTCTCATTGTAGGAGGGAGTACTACACTGTGAGAGGGGCAGTGGTGGGGAGGGGGGAGGGGGTCTCACTTTGGAAGGGGCAGTGTGGAGAGAGTGCTGCACTTTGGGAGGAGCAGTACTGAGGGAGTGCTGCACTTTGGAAGGCCATAGCGGTAGAGCTGCTGCATTACAGCTCCAGAGACGTGGGTTCAATCCTGACTGCAGGTGCTGTCTGTATGGAGTTTGAACGTTCTCCCTATGACCACGTGGGTTTTTTCCTCCCACATCCCAAAGATATGCAAATTTGTAGGTTAATTTGCTTCTATAAATTGTCCCTAGTGTGTAGGGTAGAACTAATGTACGGGTGATCACTGATCCACAAACGCAGTGGGCTGAAGGGCCTGTTTGCACGCTGTATCTCTAAACGAAACTAACGTAAAATACTAAGCTTTTCTGTTAAACAGTATGTACCAAACCAGATAACCTTGGGTTTTTCCACATTATATTCCATCTGCCACTCACTCAGTTTATCCATATATCCTGGAAAACTCCTCCTCTGTACTCATAATGTTACCAAGTTTAGAGTTATGAGAAAACTTTTAAATGTATTTGGTCCCCCTCGCCCAAATTGTTTGTACATCTTGTGAATATCTTCGGCCCAAGCATTGGATCTCTGCAGTCTCCAATTAGTCACAATTTCTCCAGTCTTGAAATTCCTCATCCTTGCAATAATTTTAAAGTCTTCACAAAATGTAAAGTGTGACAACTGGAACTCGAGCAATATTCCAATTGTTGTCTAGCCAGTGTTCTATAATGTCCACGTTGACTTCCTGACTCTTGCACAATATGTTTATTTATAAACGCCAGGAGCCTGTATGTTTTTTTAACTTCTTTCTCACCATGTGCTGCCACTTTCAACAGGCTCTTCATATATATCCCAGATCATCACTTTAAATGTAACACTTCATATTCCTCAGCATTCCATTTCATCTGCCACTGTCTGCCATTTCATTATATCTCTTTGAATCAATTATTATCCTCCTCTCACTATGTCTCTTGACTTTACCATGCATATTTGAAAATTGTGTCTTTACACCCAACTCCAATGTGAAGAAAAGCAGTACCAGTTTCTGGGAAACTATTATATACTTCCTTTCAGTCTGAAAAAAAAACTGACCCCTCATTATTGTTCACTGTTTAGTTTGGTTTGGAGATAAAGGGCTGAAACAGGCCCTTTGGCCCACCGAGTCCGTGCCAACCAGCGATTCCCGTACATTAATACTAAGGGCAATTTATAATTAGTATTAGTGTTAGATTTTGTTTAATTATTGCTTCTTTAGCCTGGAGATTTTTTATATATTAAACGTACAATAATAGTAGAACGTTACATGTAACCCTGAAGGGCTGAAAAAGGTCATCTGCAACAAGTAACTTTTCTGAAGGTAATTTGTGTTAAGAGTTCAAATTAACTTTGAATGGGCTGCTTTAGTTTTGATTTCAATGCCAATTACCTGTTTTTATTCTTGCCTTGCAGGAGAAGCAAAAAACATGCCTCCTTACCCAGGACCAAATAAGATGAGGGACTGCTACTGCACAGTCAATCTGGATCAAGAGGAGGTGTTTCGGACCAAAATAGTGGAGAAATCCTTATGGTAGATGTTTTTTCCATTCCTGAATTTTAATTTTACCTCAATAGTTTGGCTATTCTGATGAAATGAAATATTTTTGCCTTTATGTTATTCCTGACCCACAACAAATGAGTTGACAATTAAGAACATGAGTAATAGGAACAGGCCCCTCAAACCTGCTCTGCCATTCAATATTTAATGACCAGACCAGGGCATCGGAGATGTCCTCATTCTTTAGGGAACAGGGGTTCCCCTCTTCTATTATAGATCAGGCTCTCACCAGGGTCTCCTCTATATCCCGCAGCTCCGCTCTCACTCCCCATCCCCCTACTCGTAACAAGGACAGTCCCCCTCCCCTTCCCAGCTCTCCTACAAGCCTACTGTCTCCGCCTCTTCCTTTCTATTTCCCGCCCACCCCCGACATCAGTCTGAAGAAGGGTCACAACCCGAAACGTCGCCTATTCCTTCTCTACATAGATGCTGCCACACCCGCTGAGTTTCTCCAGCATTTTTGTCTACCTGCCATTCAATATGATCATGTCCTCATCACAACATGCCCACTATTTTTCTAGCATCGGCGAACTGAGTACTTCCAGTTAGAAACATAGAAACATAGAAAAATAGGTGCAGGAGTAGACCATTCAGCCCTTCGAGCATGGCTGATCATCTAAAATCAGTACCCCATTCCTGCTTTTTCCCCATATCCCTTGATTGCCTTAGCCCTAAGAGCTGAATCTAACTCTTGAAAACATCCAATGTATTGGCCTCCACTGCCTTTTGTGGCAGAGAATTTCACATTCACAAGTCTCTGGGTGAAGACATTTTTCCTCATCTCAGTCCTAAATGACCTACCCCTTATTCTTAAACTGTGACCCCTGGTTCTGGACTCCCCCAATAGCGGGAACATTTTTCATGCATCCAGCCTGTCCAATCCTTTAAGAATTTAATATGTTTCTATAAGTTCCCCTCTCATCCTTCTAAATTCCAGTGAATACAAGCCCAGTCGACCCATTCTTTCATTATGTTAAAGAAGGAACTGCAGATGCTGGAAAATCGAAGGTACACAAAAATGCTGGAGAAACTCAGCGGGTGCAGCAGCATCTATGGAGCGAAGGAAATAGGCAACGTTTCGGGCCGAAACCCTTCTTCAGACTGATAGGGGGTGGGGAGAAGAAAGGAAAAAAGGAAAAAAGGCGGAGGAGGAGCCCGAGGGCTAGGGGAGGGGAGGAGACAACCAGAGGGCTGATGAAGGGGAGGGGACAGCAAGGGCATCTATTGGTTCACCTGCATCTCCTCCAACCTCATCTATTGCATCCGCTGCTCTAGATGCCAGCTGATCTACATCGGTGAGACCAAGCGGAGGCTTGGCGATCGTTTCGCCGAACACCTCCGGTCGGTCCGCAATAACCAACCTGACCTCCCGGTGGCTCAGCACTTCAACTCCCCCTCCCATTCCGTATCTGACCTCTCTGTCCTGGGTCTCCTCCATGGCCACAGCGAGCAACACCGGAAATTGGAGGAAATGCACCTCATATTCCGCTTGCCTATTCCGTTGCCTATTTCCTTCGCTCCATAGATGCTGCTGCACCCGCTGAGTTTCTCCAGCATTTTTGTGTACCATTCTTTCATTATATTCAGTCCCACCATCCAGGGAATTAACTCCCTCAACAGAAATAATGTCCTTCCTCAAATTAGGAGACCAAAATTGCACACAATACTCCAGGTGCAGTCTCATCAGAGCCCTGTACAACTGCAGTAGGACCTCCTTGCTCCTTAACTCAAATCCTCTTGCAATGAAGGCCAACATGCCATTAGCTTTCTTCACTGCCTGCTGTATCTTCAGTGACTTGGTTAAATAACAGGAAGCAGTGAATAATAATGAAGGGTTAGTTTTCCTTCAGACAGAAAGAAAGTATGTAGGTCAATGTAGAAGATTCAAAGAAGGGATCTCCTCAGTTAATTAAACACACTAGCTTTTAATGGGAGTTTGATGTGCACAAATTGGCTCTCTCATCACCTGACTTACAACAGCAGTTGACTTGTAACCAACTTCACTGTACAAGCACACCCAGGTCTCGCTGCACCTTTTTCCTAATCAGACACCATTCAGATAATAATCTACCTTCCTGTTCTTGCCACCAAAGTGGATATCCTCAAATTTATCAACATTATACTGCATCTGCCATGCTTCTGCCCACTCACCCAACCTATCCAAGTCACCATGTAGCCTCATGGCAGGTCACACTGCCACCCAGTGTCTTCTGCAAATTTGCTAATGTTATTTTTAATCCCTTCATCTAAATCATTAATGTATATTGTAAATAGCTGCGGTCCTAGCACCGAGCCTTGCAGTACCCCACTAGTCACTGCCTGCCATTCTGTAAAATGACCCATTAATTCCTACTCTTTGCTTCCTATCTGCCAACCAGTTTTCTATCCGTGACAAAACCCTACCCCCAATACCATGTGCTCCAATTTTGCACACTAATCTCTTGTGTGGGACCTTGTCAAAAGCTTTTTGAAAGTTGAGATACACCACATCCACTGGCTCTCCCTTATCCATTCTACTTGTTACATCCACAAAAAATTCCAGATTAGTCAAGCATGATTTCTCCTTCATAAATCCATGCTGACTTTGACCGATCCTGTCACTGCTTTCCAAATGTGCCGCTATAACATCTTTAATAATCGACTCAAGCATGTTTCCCACTACCGATGTAAGGCTAACTGGTCTATTCGCCGTTTTCTCTCTCCCTCCAATCCACAGGAACTGATCCAGGGTCGAGTCACCAATGCATCCATGATTTCTAGAACCACCTCCTTGAGTACTCTGGGATGCAGACCATCTGGCCCTGGGGATTTATCTGCCTTCAGTCCCAACAGTTTACCCAACACCATTTCCTGACTAATGTGGATTCAGTTCATCACTCCCACTAGATCCTCGGTCCCTAGTATTTCTGGGAGATTGTTTGTGTCTTCCTTTGTGAAGACAGAACTACAGTACTCGTTTAACTGTTCTGCCATTTCCTTGTTTCCGATTATAAATTCACCTATCTCCGACTAAAGGGACCTACATTTGTCTTCACTAATCTTTTCCTTTTGTCATATCTAAAGAAGCTTTTAGAGTCTGTTTTTATATTCCCCACAAGCTTTCTTTCATGCTCGTTTTTCCCCCTTCTTAATTAACCCCTTTGTCTATTGAGTTCTAAATTTCTTCCAGACCTACGGTTTGCTGCTTCCTCTGCCAATTTATATGCCTCTTCATTTGATTTAACACTATCCTTGATTTCCCTCGTTAGCCATGGTTGAGCCGCCTTCCCCATTTTATTTTTTCGCCAGTTATTCATTACCTTCTCTAGGTCATTAATCTTAATAATCAGGCATGAGATTTCTCCGTGGATTTCCGCAGATTTTGAAATTCAGTAATTTAAAAAAACCTGTCTAAATCTCCGCTATAAATGGCTTTCCGTGAGACAGTGAGCCGATGCATCGATGGTTGAGTGTGTGGAAATCCGTGGATGCGATTTTACCGGAAAGCATGTAAGCGGGTGCAGGCCGACCGTCTTTGCATTCGCATCTCTACGGTTAGCGCTCTGCTCCGCACATGTAGAGTAGCGGTTTCCTCTGTCCCCTAGGCCTACTGTACCGGGGTTGGGGCGGGAAGCACAGAGTTACGTACATTTGAAAAACAAAAGTATTCAAAATTCTGTATGTTATAGGCACTACAATGTTTTTTTTTACCTGATTCAAAAAATTACAGTATAAATTAAGGGTAAACAAGCAAGGAAATTGTGTCATTTCAAGGTGTAATTATCAAAAAATTATCAAAAAATTCCTGTGTAAAGGATACTTCTCTATTTAGAGTAAACAAGCAAGGAACGGGTATCATGTTACAAAGTAGGTGTAGGTGTAATATAAAATATTTTCAATATGACTTAAGTGTAAACAAGCAAGGAGTTGGTGTCATTTTAAGGTATGATTATTACAAATTTTCTGTGTAAATTAAGTGACAAGTGTAAAAATATTTTCAATATGACTTAAGTGTAAACAAGCAAGGAGTTGGTGTCATTTTAAGGTATGATTATTACAAATTTTCTGTGTAAATTAAGTGACAAGTGTAAAATGTGTTATTTTAAGGAACAATTAAAAAAATATGACTATAAATTAAGGGTAAACAGGCAAGAATTCAAGGTACAATTATCAAAAAAATCTGCATAAAGGCCCCCTTTTACCCCTGCCAGGGGCGTTGCCCGTTGGAACCCTACCAGGAGGCAATGCCCCATGGACCACCACCTCTCTTCCTCTTTTTTCAATTTTTTTCCTGTCTCATGCCTGAATATTGAACATTTGAGAGCCATGAACTGATCCCAGGGGTGCTACTCTAGTTACATCTTGAAAGGGTCCCACTCTCTTAAGTATATGTGATGGCTGCTACCCACCCATTCAGCTCAGGGATGAGCTATAAATGCTGACCTTGCAGGTAATGCCTCAGTCCCCTCAATCAGTATGAAAAAGTGAGATAAAGTATCTTTCAGCACATGACCCATTGTGGAATGCAGCAGAGTGCCATCCTGATTCTACCTTACTAATAGTTAGTAGACCAAGTGGGACCTTTTGAGTCCCGTCTCCCGACGCGGGGGGGGGGGGGGGGGCGCGGCGTCACAGGGCTGGGCTGGTCCCCAAACGTAATATTCCACCACTCACCCACAGGACCCTATACTCACCACTCCCTAGAGAGGGAGTGGGGGGGGGTAGAGAGGGATGGGGGGGTAGAGAGGGAGGGGTGGTAGAGAGAGAGGGGGTAGAGGGGGAGGAGGGGTAGAGAGAGAGGGGGAGGGGGTAGAGAGGGAGGGGGTAGAGAGGGAGGGGGAGGGGGGTAGAGAGGAAGAGGGAGGGGATAGAGAGGGAGGGGGAGGGGTAGAGAGGGAGGGGGAGGGGGTAGAGAGGGAGGGGGTAGAGAGGGAGAGGGAGGGGAGTAGAGAGGGGGGTAGAGGGAGGGGGAGGGGGGGTAGAGAGGGAGAGAGGCAGAGAGAGAGGGGGTAGAGACCCTACCCCATCTCCCTCCTCATTTCCCTCATCCCCCATCCTATTCCCTGCCTCAGGACCTACCCAGGTCGTAGAGCAGAGCCAGGGCCTGGAACTCGGCCTGGTTCTCGTACTCGACCCGGCCCTGGCTGTAGACCCAGGCTCGTCCTTGGTTCCAGCGGCAGCCTCCAGCTGTCAGCTCGGCCGCCGCCTGGGCTCCAGTGCAGGTTACGACTTCACCGTCCCTGATCCTGGACCCAGGCTCGTCCTTGGTTCCACCGGCGGCTTCTTTCTCGGCCCCAGTCACGGCCCCATCCCAAGCCCCGGGCTCGGCCCTCGCTCCAGCTCCAGGCTCGGCTCCAGCCCAGGGCCAGTCGCCGGGCTCGGCCCCTGGCAGCAGCCTCCCCACCCAGCACTGGGCTGCCGGCAGCCGCCGCCACTCCTCGTTCACCGCGTGTGTTGGAGTGTCCCTCCCTCCCAGAGTGTCCCGTCCTGCCTTGCGAGTGCATTGTGACATCAGTCGGATTTTTTTTTCTCAAAATGGGTGAGTTTGGGCTGTTTGTAAAATTTCAAGAATCTAAAAGTTCAGAAATATAGATGGAAATGCGATGGGAAGATGTTTATCGCCTCCAGGGGGAAACTGTGAGTAGGATGTGTGAAAATGGGAAGGCTGTGGCCTAGCGTTTGGAAGAAAATAGGAATTAACCAGATTGTGCCCAGATGACACACACACACACACACACACACACACACACACACACACACACACACACACACACACACACACACACACACACACACACACACACACACACACACATATATACATACACACAAACAAGAGAAGAGTTTTAGTAATATAGATAAAGGAATAAGGGATATTAAGACACAGGAACTGCAAATTCTGCAATCCTGCATAGAACCCAAAGTGCTGGTGCAACTCAGCGGATCAGGCATTATTTCTGGAGGTCATGAATAGGCGACATTTTGAGTTGGGACCCTTCTTCAGACCCCTTCTTTGGACCTAAATTTGATCTCCTCCAGAGATGCTGCCGGACCTGCTGAGTTACTCCAGCACTTTGTACTCTACTTATGGATATTGAGACTGAGCCTACTGGTTTTGAACTTCTGAATGGAATTTATGTGTGACTGTTGGAATGAGTTGCAATTGATGTATCGTTGAGAATCTATATTGGTTCAGAAAGAAAGATGGAAGGAAGGAGAACTTGCATTTCTACAGCACTTCCGCAATCCCCCAAAGCACCTATTGGACAATGAGATGTATTGGGGATCAGTCCTCGCACAGCAAGATTCCACAAACAGGAATATGACAGTGGCACAGCTGATAGAGCTGCCGCCCTACAGCGCCACCACATACCCAGGTTTGATCCCAACCTCAAGTGTTGTCTATGTTTGCATGTTCTCCCTACGTCTTAGTATTGCGTTCACGTGATCTTAGTATTTCTTTGTCAAATCTCAGGAGGTGGTCCTGAAACAACAATCTTCTGATTCACAAGCAATGGTGCATCTCCTGAGTCATGGCTTGGCCCGTTCAGAACATTCCTGTCAGTCAACACATAATCTAATGCTTCCAAATAGTCGGATTAAACAGAATTACCTCTTAATTAGAGAACACTAAACATTGAGGTGATTTTATCTAAGTTTGATCTTTGTGGAAGTTGGTTTGGATCAGAGGAACCTCAGAGATTCTATCTTCATCATAATTAGTTTGTCATAAGCATTGCTGAGCGCATTTGACTGATTAAAATCCTCCGAGAACCATATAATTTGATTGCTGGTAATATGTTTGAGATTAGCTCTTCTAAACACAACAGGGTTGTGTTTAGAACGGAGAATGCGTGGTTGGTGAAGGAATAGTATGAGCTTTCCAAGTGAGGTGGTAAAATAGAATGGGATGGAAAGGAAAATGTGCAGTTTAGTTACTAGCTGAGCGATTTTTCAGTTTCCAAAGCATTTTCACATTTTACTTTTGGAAACAAAGACACAAAATACTGGGGTAACAGTAGGTCAGGCAGCATCTTGGAGAACATGGATAGTTCACTTTTCAGGTTGGGATCCTTCAGACTGATTGTGGAGGGGGGGGGGGGTAAGAAAGCTGGAAGAGAGGAGGGGCATGACAAAACCTGGTAACTAATAGGTTGATACAAGTGAGAAGGATTTTTAATAGGCAGATGGTTGGACAAAGGTCAGAGATGAAAAGACTGAAGATGTGAGACAAAACGATTGAAGTTTTGCGAATTGTAAAGCTAGTGAAGGAATATAAGGGGTGGGGGAGGGGAGAAATAGGTGCAAGTCCAGGTGGAGCACAATGGCAGGTGGGAGGGAAGTGGGGATATATGGGGGAGAACGGAGATGTTTTTTAGTCTGGTTTAATTTAGAGATACAGTGCGGAAACAGGCCCTTTGGCCCACCGAGTCTGCGCCGACCAACGATCCCCGCACATTAACATTATCCTACACACACTAGGGACAATTTACATTTATATCAAGTCAATTAACCTACAAACCTGTACGTCTTTGGAGAGTGGGAGGAAACCGAAGATCTCGGAGAAATCCCATGCGGTCACAGGGAGAACGTACAAACTCCGTACAGACAGTACCCGTAGTCAGGATCGAACCCAGGTCACTGGAGCTGGAAGTGCTGTAAGGCAGCAACTCTACCACTGCGCCATCGTGCCGCCCTGGTTTTGTAGTTACCTAAAATTGGAGAATTCAATGTTCATATCATTAGGTTGTAAGCTACTCAAGCAGAATATGAGGTGCTGTTCCTCCAGTTTGCAAATGGCCTCAGTCTGGCAATGTAGGCGGCCCAGGCCAGAAAGATCAGTATGGGAATAGAAAGGGAGGTTAAAATGGACAGCAAACGGGAGATCCTGCAAGCCTTGGCAGACCAAGTGTAAATGTTAGTCAAATCGACCGTTGATGATGAGAGGAGAATGTGTGGTTGGTGAAGGGATCGAATGGGCTTTTCAAGTGTGGTGGTAAATTGAATGGGATGGAGAGGAATACGTGCAGTTTAATTTGCGAACCAGCTGAGTGCCTTGCAGAGATTTTTAAAGCAATTGCATATTTTACTTTGTACCTACAAAGAACATTAGTATGACTTACATTTCTAAAACATCATCAGTCTCACGATATTCAAAGCCTTTCATAGCCAACCAAGTAATTTGATAGTTTGGACATTTTTGAATTGTAGGAGTATAGCTGCCAGTCTGTGCACAATACCTCAGCCAGGTGTCATGTTTAGACAAGGAGAGACAAATATTAGCCAGGCACCAGAAAATTCCCGCTGACCGTTCTTCATAGTGGTGCCATGGGATTTTTAGTTATGCACTGGTGTGTGATGCTATATGAATGATTTGTTTCTGGACTTGAACACAAAATGCATTGACATAGAGTTGATAATGAGTTGTGGCACCTGGTGAGAGAATATATTTATTAGCAACAGATCCTTCAAAAGCAAAGCAGGTGAAGGGGGAGTAGGTCACTTTACTGACTCCTAATCACAACTCAGAGCTTCAGGCATTGGCAGTGTATATGGGCAATGTTTTTTATTCTCTCCAGATTGTCTATCAAGATAGACGAGTACCTGTAAAATCACCTGAGGTGTGAATCCGACAGCCACTCTGACCATGGGCTTCACTTCCCACTGCTTCCACTTCCCACCTCGCCTTGGAGTGATTGATAGTTTTAAGTATGGACATTTATAATTGCAGGAGCCATTAATCCATCAAACCTGCGTGCACAGTCCTGCCCATTCTCAGCTAACTAATTCACAGTGAGACATGAAAAGAACATAAGAAATTAAAGAGAAAAGAAACTAATATTTTCTTGTTCAGTACCAGCTCAAAGAATGTCATAGACTAGCTGTGACATCCACAAAGAGACAGATGCTGAATCATTGCTGATTTTAATCACTCCCCATATTCTGAAGAAGGGTCTCGACCCGAAACGTCGCCTATTTCCTTCGCTCCATAGATGCTGCCTCACCCGCTGAGTTTCTCCAGCATTTTTGTCTACCCTTTGGGGAAGGAGCATTTAGCTACAGAGTTTCTATGACTAGAATTCCCTCCCAAAATCTCCAACTTTACTCTTCTCCTTAAAACCTAACTTTTGACAATACCCCCAACATCATCTTATGTGACTTAGTGTCATATTTTATTATTGTAGCTTGAACTTGGGAGAAGTTGGTACATCAAGGTGGCTACACAGTTAGAGCAGTCGGTGTTGACCTTCATATGATGAAATTCAGCCCCACTAAGAAACTGGAGCAGCTCTCTTGATAAAGCAAAGGGTTAACCCCCACCTTACCTGCTGGGAACACAATCTAGAAGCTCAGTTAGTTTAGTTTAGTTTAGCGATACAGCGCGGAGGCCCTTCGGCCCATCAAGTCCGCGTTGACCGGGGGCGATACCCGCACATTGACACCACATCCTACACACACTAGGGATAATTTATAATTTTACCAAGCCAATTAACTTACAAACGTGTACATCTTTGTAGTGTGGGAGAAAACCGGAGCTCCCGGGGAAAACCCACGCAGGTCATGGGAAGAACATACAAACTCCGTACAGACAAGCACCCATAGTCAGGATTGAACCCGGGTCTCTGGCGCAGTAAGACAGCAACTCCACCGCTGCACCACTGTGCCACCCTGTTTGAAATCATGGAGCTGCCCAACAATCCTGACTACTCCTATTTCTACATCCAGAATGCCCAAGTCTTATTGTTAATTTAGCTGTTGAATAACTAATCCACTGTTTCAACAGGTATGCAGACAGAGTATGACATTGGAGTTGAAAGGCACAAACAAGCTTTGTTGATGCCTCAGCTGATGGAGTCTGGAGCTATCCGAGCATCTGCTATGCTCAGAGCATTGGGGGAGATTTGGAAGGTGTCCCACCATTCAGCTTTAAATGATTGCCTTGAGCCAACTTCATGCATTAAGCAGCAGCTAAGCCCTTGCATTTTAAATGTCCTTGATGATCCATTTGTTGTTCAGCTTCAAATTTTTGCAGTTGAGCATTAGAGGCTTTAATGAATGAAACCAGGGATTTTGCTTGTCACTCTTCCTTCCGATAAGATATTTCAGAGCCAGCGTTTGAACAAGAGTTTCCCTTGACTAACATATAAAGAGGCATTACATCTTCAGCTCCGCCAATTGAACATTCAAAGTTCTTTTTGTTTGTTTTCTATTGGGAAACTAAAGTGAGATTGTCTCACTATTTTTTTATCATGCACACAAAACTGAAATCTGTGTGAAGACCTGCTGAGAGCAGTTTTTGTTGTTGTTGCCGATGATTGCTGTGAGTGAACAGTGGTGAACAGTGGCTGTAAGCCAGCAATCTCAGTGACCGGAATATTTCTGTCAAGCAGGGCTCAGAATTTCAATCCACTTTATTCCCCTACAACCCCCAGGGTTTACAGAGTTAATCAATTAAGTCCACGTGTGCACATTGGGCTTGTGTTCCCTTGAGTGTAGAAGATTAAAGGGGGATTGAAAGATTTGCTTGGGTTGAACCAGTGAAACTGTTTATGGTGTGGGTTGTGGGCCCAAAACATACAGACAGAAGCTTAAAACTAGAGCCAGACTTTCAGGGGTGATGTCAGCAAGCTCTAGCGCACACAAGGGGTAGTGGTAATCTGGAACTCCCTCCCTCAAAAATTTGCCGAGCGTGGGGATTAATAGAGAATGTCATGACAGGAATTGTTGGTTTTACATAGTGTAGTGGGATTAAAGATTACAGAGCAAGGTGGGGAGATTGAGTTCATACACAGACCATTCTGAATTTCAGTCAATGGTAGAGCAGACCCAAAGGGCTGAAGTGGCCTTTTCCCATTCCAGTGTTCTGTCAGGTATCATGACAAGGTCAGTGATCGCAAGGTAATCCAAGAGATGAGTGTGGGCAAAAAAACTAACTCTGTAGAAACTCAGTGGGTTGAACAAAATCTGAGAGAGAATCATCTCGGGTTGAGACCCTGCATCAGGACTGAGAGTGGAGAGGGACAAGGAGGAGAGGGTGGAGGGCGAGGATGAGACAGGGGCCAGTAGATGATGGGTGGAACAAGGAGGGGTATATGTGAGGTCTGGGGGTGTTACTCAGAGAAACGCATTATGTTTGTTTAGCTCCTTCCATCACGGGATAGGGCTGGGTGAGAGGAGCAATTTAGTTGACATCTTTACTAAGCTTCCGACATAAACGATAATGAGGGAGGTAGTTGCATGGACAGGGTTTCTGTAGTATTGGCTGAGTAGAGCGTGCCGAAGCCATGCACGCATAGTACATGATTGTGGGAGAGTAAGCGGTGCTTATTCGGCAAATGAGGCAGATTATGGTGCAAAGAAAGAGCCCAGCAACAGCCAAGGAGATGCATAACCAACTCATCTATTTTGATGGGTTGTATTGTTTTGTTGGGGAATGTTGACTAAAGCACTGAGGGAGCTCTGCATTCTCATCAGAGCCAGGAAGATCCCAATGTCAACCAGAGGGATAGGGTGGGATATGGCAGAGGGAGGGAGATTCAAAGAGAAAGGGCACTCTGAGAGGGGAGGCGTTGAGATAACAGCAGAGTGGGGGAACAAGAGGTGCGTTCAGGGGGGTTAGGTCATGTTGAGGCGGTGAGAGTGTGGAGATTGTGGGATTAGGTGCAGGAGCTAAGTAAGAGCATGTTAAGGGCTGGGAATGGAGGGAGTTGTTGGTGGGGTGTGGAGTGGGGGGAAGGGGATACATTACTGCTGCTGATGGCTCATTGTGATCTGATGCTGACCAAAACAACAGCCATTATGTTGGGATTCTTAAAATTCTGAAGTAATGTAGGACCTGTGGTTTATTGAATCACCCAAACTTAGCCTCGTCTTTGTGATGAATGCTAATTAATTGGTGTCATATAGCAGTAAATCAAAACCAGATGGTGAACTGCACAAAAGGCTCATTCTAACAGTCAACCATGGAACAAATACATTAATCTCCGGTATCCCCTCCCTGCTTCCCTCTGCCGAAATATTCAACTTACAGGCATCTTGTTCTGAAAGATGTGGGGTTGGTCTAAATGGAAGAGGGAGAAATTATGCTTTCGATTTTTGTTTCCCTATGGAGTCTTCTGAAACATCACATTCCTCGCTGCAGCTTGCTGCAATTTCGAGCAGTGTCTAGGAACCTGACCCTTTTTATTTGAAGGCTGGCCCTTTGTTCAATAAAGTTGTATTGTGAGGCTGAAGGTTGATATGCTCCAATAGATTTTGTCAGAATTATTATTTAATGCAAATATTGATGTAAAACAAACAAAAAAAAACTTTACATTTTTGTCACCGCATTTCTACCTCTCAGTTCTCCGAGAAGGTGCTAATTAAAAGTTACCCCTTTGACCTGACCTTTTGGTCACCTCACCTAATGTTAATACCTAACCAATGCACTAATAATGTTCTTGTAGAGAGGAGAAATGAGCAGTCCGTATCTGACCTGGCGGCAGACACACAAGGATTCAGTTGACTTTTCCACTCTGAAACAGAAGCCCTTCAGTTCAGGAGCGACGGGAGTGGGAGTAAGTGGTGCATTGTCAGTGATGCCTTTACCCCAGAATTGAATGCTCACACTATTGTAGATTTGCTTTGCAGAGGAGCAAGCCATTCTGCCAGTCAGGCCTACCCAGCTCTTTAAAAGAGCAATCAAATTATTTGGGTACGTTATTTGATTAAAATGTAACCTCAGACACAGATTCAGATGTTTATTGTCTAAATCACTCAGATGCAATAAAATTCCTCCTTCTCACGAAGCTCCCAGGAGCAAACATATACATAGTAGCGATAGATGTGGCGGCGCTGTGCCGGAAGTGGCGGCGCTGTTGCACAGCTGCGGCTCGCCTGCAGTCCGTCTGTTTTTACTTTTTGTTGTTGTTTTCTTTTGTCCTGTTTTAGTTAAATTTTAGTTTATTGGGTTGTGTACGTGTGGGGTGGGTGAAACATGATTTTTGTCTCCTTCAGGGGAATGCGACTTTTTCTTGTCGTATCCCCCTTCTCTGCCTCCGTCTGCGCTGAGGCCAAAATGGCGGAGCTGCCGGCCTCCAACTCCAACTGCGACCGACCGACCTCGAGGCTCCGGAGGCAGAGCCAGGACTTACCAGCGCGGGGGCTGGCCGGCTTCGGGGCTGCGGTGCCGTTCCGGCGGTGGCGACCGAGGACGCTGGTGGCGACCTGAGTCCGGAGGCTCGGCCGCGGGCCCGGTGGACGACATCGTCGGGTGCTCGCAGGTCACAGGTGGGTGACCTGTTTTTCTGGGGCTAACGCAACTACAGCTGCGTCCGCTGGACTGGAGGGCGTCAGCTTCGGCCACCCCGGGCCACGGAGTTTGAACCGGCCCGTCGCGGACGGAGCACGGATTCAGCCGCGGGACTGACTTACCATCACCCGGCGGGGTCACAACGTCAGAAGCCTGGATCGCCTCAGCGCAGAGGGAGAACAAAGAGGGAAGAGACAGAGACTTTAAGACTTTTGCCTCCATCACTGTGAGGAGGTGCCTGGTGAACTCGCTGTGGTGGATGTTAATTTGTGTTTATTGTGTGTTTTGTTATTTATTATATGTATGACTGCAGGCAACGAAATTCCGTTCAGACCGAAAGGTCTGAATGACAATAAAGGAATCTAAGTCTAAGTCTAAGTCTAAGATACAACAAAATACAACAATGAATGCGAAACAGCAGAATCGTGCAAAAGATTGCAGTGCAATCTGAAGCAATGCCAAACAAAACATTAAAGTACAATACAAATACACAATAACAGATTGTGCGGGAGGTGCCTGATGGGCCAAGTGGGTGAGCAGTTTGTGAGGTGGTGTGTGCCTTGCACCATTTTATGCTGGACCACTGTGTGCTCCTGGTTTGTGATGCTCAAGGTACTCTGTACTGTGCATTCAGAAAGTATTCAGACCCCTTCACTTTTTCCACATTTTGTTATGTTACAGCCTTATTCTAAAATGGATTAAATTCTTTTTTTTATCATCAATCTACACACAATATCCCATAATAAAAAAAGCGAAAACAGGTGTTTAGAAATGTTTGCAAAGTAATTAAAAAGAAATAACTGAAATAGCACATTTACATAAGTATTCAGACCCTTTACTCAGTACTGCGTTGAGGCACCTTTGGCAGCGATTACAGCCTCAAGTCTTCTTGGGTATGACGCTACAAGCTTGGCACACCTGTATTTGGGTAATTTCTCCCATTCTTCTCTGCAGATCCTCTCAAGCTCTGTCAGGTTGGATGGGGAGCTATTTTCAGGTCCCTCCAGAGATGTTCGATCGGGTTCGTCCAGGCTCTGGCTGAGTCACTCAAGGACATTCATAGACTTGTCATGAAGCCACTCCTGCGTTGTCTTGGCTGTGTGCTTAGGGTCGTTGTCCTGTTGGAAAGTGAACCTCCACCCCAAAGGTCCAGAACGCTCTGGAGCAGGTTTTCATCAAGGATCTCTCTGTACTTTGCTCCGTTCATCTTTCCCTCGATCCTGACTAGTTTCCCAGTTCCTACTGCTGAAAAACATCCCCACAGCATGATACTGCCACCAACATGCTTCACCGTTGGTATGGTATTGGCCAGGTGAAGAGCGGTGCCTGGTTTCCTCCAAACGTGACGCTTGGCATTTAGGCCAAAGAGTTAAATCTTGGTTTCATCAGACCAGAGAATCTTGTTTCTCATGCCTTTTGGCAAACTCCAAGTGGGCTGTCATGTGCCTTTCACTGAGGAGTGGCTTCCGTCTGGCCACTCTACCATAAAGGCCTGATTGGTGGAGTGCTACAGGTATGGTTGTCCATCCGGAAGGTTCTCCCATCTCCACAGAGGAACTCTGGAGCTCTGTCAGAGTGACCATCAGGTTCTTGGTCACCTCCCTGACCAAATCCCTTCTCCCCCGATTGCTCAGTTTGGCCGGGCGGCCAGGTCTATGAAGAGTCTTGGCGGTTCCAAAGTTCTTCCATTTAAGAATTGACAGAGGCCACTGAGCTCTTCGGGACCTGCAATGCTGCAGAAATTGTTTTATACCCTTCCCCAGATCTGTATCTCAACACAATCCTGTCTCGGAGGTCTACGGACAATTCCTTTGTCTTCATGGCTTGGCTTTTGCTGTGACATGCACTGTCAACTGTGGGACCTTATATAGACAGGTGTGTGCCTTTCCAAATCATGTCCAATCAATTTAAATTAATACTGGTGGACTCCAATCAAGTTGTAGAAACATCTCAAGGATAATCAATGGAAACAGGATGAACCTAAGCTCAATTTCGCAAAGTGTCTGAATACTTATGTAAATGTGATATTTCAGTTATTTATTTTTAATTACTTTGTGAAAATTACTAAACAGCTGTTTTCGCATCTTCATTCTGGGGTTTTGTGTGTAGATTGATGATAAAAAAAAAGAATTAAATCCATTTTAAAATTAGGCTGTAACGTAACAAAATGTGGACTGAGTGAAGGGGTCTGAATACTTTCTGAATGCACAGTACCATCCTGAGTGCACCCTGTCAATTTTGAGCAGCCATGGGCCATGGAGATATTGAGAATATCCATGAATCTTCTCCTCTGCTAGCTCTCGGAGTCCTTTTAGTCTTGCGACACAGTATTCCAACTGGTGTTAAATTTGTGTTTACTGGGATTTACCACAACTTTTGGGCTTTTGGACTATTGATTCTATGAAGAGTTAGTTAGTTAGTTAGTTAGTTAGTTAGTTAGTTAGTTAGTTAGTTGGGTAGTTAGTTGGTTGGTTGGGTTAGTTAGTTAGTTTAGAAACATGGAACTACAGATGCTGATTTATTAAAAAAAAGACACAAAGTGGTGGAGTCATTCAGTGGGGCAGGCAGCATCCTAGAAGAATATGGATAGGTGAAGTTTTGGGTCAGGACTCTTCTTCAAGCTGATCTGAAGAAGGGGCTCGACCCAAAATGTCAAAATCCTCTCAAAACCTCAATCCTCTCTGTTAACTCACAAAACATATTTCAACTAAGAGCCAAGACTCATGTTCCTGTTGCTCTGACCAATATATAGGCTTTAATGAATGAAACCAGGGATTTTGCTTGTCACCCTTCCTTCCGATAAGATATTTCAGAGCCAGCGTTTGAACAAGAGTTTCCCTTGACTAACATATAAAGAGGCATTACATCTTCAGCTCCGCCAATTGAACATTCAAAGTTCTTTTTGTTTGTTTTCTATTGGGAAACTAAAGTGAGATTGTCTCACTATTTTTTTATCATGCACACAAAACTGAAATCTGTGTGAAAACCTGCTGAGAGCAGTTTTTGTTGTTGTTGCCGATGATTGCTGTGAGTGAACAGTGGTGAACAGTGGCTGTAAGCCAGCAATCTCAGTGACCGGAATATTTCTGTCAAGCAGGGCTCAGAATTTCAATCCACTTTATTCCCCTACAACCCCCAGGGTTTACAGAGTTAATCAATTAAGTCCACGTGTGCACATTGGGCTTGTGTTCCCTTGAGTGTAGAAGATTAAAGGGGGATTGAAAGATTTGCTTGGGTTCAACCAGTGAAACTGTTTATGGTGTGGGTTGTGGGCCCAAAACATACAGACAGAAGCTTAAAACTAGAGCCAGACTTTCAGGGGTGATATCAGCAAGCTCTAGCGCACACAAGGGGTAGTGGTAATCTGGAACTCCCTCCCTCAAAAATTTGCCGAGCGTGGGGATTAATAGAGAATGTCATGACAGGAATTGTTGGTTTTACATAGTGTAGTGGGATTAAAGATTACAGAGCAACGTGGGGAGATTGAGTTCATACACAGACCATTCTGAATTTCAGTCAATGGTAGAGCAGACCCAAAGGGCTGAAGTGGCCTTTTCCCATTCCAGTGTTCTGTCAGGTATCATGACAAGGTCAGTGATCGCAAGGTAATCCAAGAGATGAGTGTGGGCAAAAAAACTAACTCTGTAGAAACTCAGTGGGTTGAACAAAATCTGAGAGAGAATCATCTCGGGTTGAGACCCTGCATCAGGACTGAGAGTGGAGAGGGACAAGGAGGAGAGGGTGAAGGGCGAGGGTGAGACAGGGACCAGTAGATGATGGGTGGAACAAGGAGGGGTATATGTGAGGTCTGGGGGTGTTACTCAGGGAAACGCATTATGTTTGTTTAGCTCCTTCGATCACGGGATAGGGCTGGGTGAGAGGAGCAATTTAGTTGACATCTTTACTAAGCTTCCGACATAAACGATAATGAGGGAGGTAGTTGCATGGACAGGGTTTCTGTAGTATTGGCTGAGTAGAGCGTGCCGAAGCCATGCACGCATAGTACATGATTGTGGGAGAGTAAGCGGTGCTTATTCGGCAAATGAGGCAGATTATGGTGCAAAGAAAGAGCCCAGCAACAGCCAAGGAGATGCATAACCAACTCATCTATTTTGATGGGTTGTATTGTTTTGTTGGGGAATGTTGACTAAAGCACTGAGGGAGCTCTGCATTCTCATCAGAGCCAGGAAGATCCCAATGTCAACCAGAGGGATAGGGTGGGATATGGCAGAGGGAGGGAGATTCAAAGAGAAAGGGCACTCTGAGAGGGGAGGCGTTGAGATAACAGCAGAGTGGGGGAACAAGAGGTGCGTTCAGGGGGGTTAGGTCATGTTGAGGCGGTGAGAGTGTGGAGATTGTGGGATTAGGTGCAGGAGCTAAGTAAGAGCATGTTAAGGGCTGGGAATGGAGGGAGTTGTTGGTGGGGTGTGGAGTGGGGGGAAGGGGATACATTACTGCTGCTGATGGCTCATTGTGATCTGATGCTGACCAAAACAACAGCCATTATGTTGGGATTCTTAAAATTCTGAAGTAATGTAGGACCTGTGGTTTATTGAATCACCCAAACTTAGCCTCGTCTTTGTGATGAATGCTAATTAATTGGTGTCATATAGCAGTAAATCAAAACCAGATGGTGAACTGCACAAAAGGCTCATTCTAACAGTCAACCATGGAACAAATACATTAATCTCCGGTATCCCCTCCCTGCTTCCCTCTGCCGAAATATTCAACTTACAGGCATCTTGTTCTGAAAGATGTGGGGTTGGTCTAAATGGAAGAGGGAGAAATTATGCTTTCGATTTTTGTTTCCCTATGGAGTCTTCTGAAACATCACATTCCTCGCTGCAGCTTGCTGCAATTTCGAGCAGTGTCTAGGAACCTGACCCTTTTTATTTGAAGGCTGGCCCTTTGTTCAATAAAGTTGTATTGTGAGGCTGAAGGTTGATATGCTCCAATAGATTTTGTCAGAATTATTATTTAATGCAAATATTGATGTAAAACAAACAAAAAAAAACTTTACATTTTTGTCACCGCATTTCTACCTCTCAGTTCTCCGAGAAGGTGCTAATTAAAAGTTACCCCTTTGACCTGACCTTTTGGTCACCTCACCTAATGTTAATACCTAACCAATGCACTAATAATGTTCTTGTAGAGAGGAGAAATGAGCAGTCCGTATCTGACCTGGCGGCAGACACACAAGGATTCAGTTGACTTTTCCACTCTGAAACAGAAGCCCTTCAGTTCAGGAGCGACGGGAGTGGGAGTAAGTGGTGCATTGTCAGTGATGCCTTTACCCCAGAATTGAATGCTCACACTATTGTAGATTTGCTTTGCAGAGGAGCAAGCCATTCTGCCAGTCAGGCCTACCCAGCTCTTTAAAAGAGCAATCAAATTATTTGGGTAGGTTATTTGATTAAAATGTAACCTCAGACACAGATTCAGATGTTTATTGTCTAAATCACTCAGATGCAATAAAATTCCTCCTTCTCACGAAGCTCCCAGGAGCAAACATATACATAGTAGCGATAGATGTGGCGGCGCTGTGCCGGAAGTGGCGGCGCTGTTGCACAGCTGCGGCTCGCCTGCAGTCCGTCTGTTTTTACTTTTTGTTGTTGTTTTCTTTTGTCCTGTTTTAGTTAAATTTTAGTTTATTGGGTTGTGTACGTGTGGGGTGGGTGAAACATGATTTTTGTCTCCTCCTTCAGGGGAATGCGACTTTTTCTTGTCGTATCCCCCTTCTCTGCCTCCGTCTGCGCTGAGGCCAAAATGGCGGAGCTGCCGGCCTCCAACTCCAACTGCGACCGACCGACCTCGAGGCTCCGGAGGCAGAGCCAGGACTTACCAGCGCGGGGGCTGGCCGGCTTCGGGGCTGCGGTGCCGTTCCGGCGGTGGCGACCGAGGACGCTGGTGGCGACCTGAGTCCGGAGGCTCGGCCGCGGGCCCGGTGGACGACATCGTCGGGTGCTCGCAGGTCACAGGTGGGTGACCTGTTTTTCTGGGGCTAACGCAACTACAGCTGCGTCCGCTGGACTGGAGGGCGTCAGCTTCGGCCACCCCGGGCCACGGAGTTTGAACCGGCCCGTCGCGGACGGAGCACGGATTCAGCCGCGGGACTGACTTACCATCACCCGGCGGGGTCACAACGTCAGAAGCCTGGATCGCCTCAGCGCAGAGGGAGAACAAAGAGGGAAGAGACAGAGACTTTAAGACTTTTGCCTCCATCACTGTGAGGAGGTGCCTGGTGAACTCGCTGTGGTGGATGTTAATTTGTGTTTATTGTGTGTTTTGTTATTTATTATATGTATGACTGCAGGCAACGAAATTCCGTTCAGACCGAAAGGTCTGAATGACAATAAAGGAATCTAAGTCTAAGATACAACAAAATACAACAATGAATGCGAAACAGCAGAATCGTGCAAAAGATTGCAGTGCAATCTGAAGCAATGCCAAACAAAACATTAAAGTACAATACAAATACACAATAACAGATTGTGCGGGAGGTGCCTGATGGGCCAAGTGGGTGAGCAGTTTGTGAGGTGGTGTGTGCCTTGCACCATTTTATGCTGGACCACTGTGTGCTCCTGGTTTGTGATGCTCAAGGTACTCTGTACTGTGCATTCAGAAAGTATTCAGACCCCTTCACTTTTTCCACATTTTGTTATGTTACAGCCTTATTCTAAAATGGATTAAATTCTTTTTTTTATCATCAATCTACACACAATATCCCATAATAAAAAAAGCGAAAACAGGTGTTTAGAAATGTTTGCAAAGTAATTAAAAAGAAATAACTGAAATAGCACATTTACATAAGTATTCAGACCCTTTACTCAGTACTGCGTTGAGGCACCTTTGGCAGCGATTACAGCCTCAAGTCTTCTTGGGTATGACGCTACAAGCTTGGCACACCTGTATTTGGGTAATTTCTCCCATTCTTCTCTGCAGATCCTCTCAAGCTCTGTCAGGTTGGATGGGGAGCTATTTTCAGGTCCCTCCAGAGATGTTCGATCGGGTTCGTCCAGGCTCTGGCTGGGTCACTCAAGGACATTCATAGACTTGTCATGAAGCCACTCCTGCGTTGTCTTGGCTGTGTGCTTAGGGTCGTTGTCCTGTTGGAAAGTGAACCTCCACCCCAAAGGTCCAGAACGCTCTGGAGCAGGTTTTCATCAAGGATCTCTCTGTACTTTGCTCCGTTCATCTTTCCCTCGATCCTGACTAGTTTCCCAGTTCCTACTGCTGAAAAACATCCCCACAGCATGATACTGCCACCAACATGCTTCACCGTTGGTATGGTATTGGCCAGGTGAAGAGCGGTGCCTGGTTTCCTCCAAACGTGACGCTTGGCATTTAGGCCAAAGAGTTAAATCTTGGTTTCATCAGACCAGAGAATCTTGTTTCTCATGCCTTTTGGCAAACTCCAAGTGGGCTGTCATGTGCCTTTCACTGAGGAGTGGCTTCCGTCTGGCCACTCTACCATAAAGGCCTGATTGGTGGAGTGCTACAGGTATGGTTGTCCATCCGGAAGGTTCTCCCATCTCCACAGAGGAACTCTGGAGCTCTGTCAGAGTGACCATCAGGTTCTTGGTCACCTCCCTGACCAAATCCCTTCTCCCCCGATTGCTCAGTTTGGCCGGGCGGCCAGGTCTATGAAGAGTCTTGGCGGTTCCAAAGTTCTTCCATTTAAGAATTGACAGAGGCCACTGAGCTCTTCGGGACCTGCAATGCTGCAGAAATTGTTTTATACCCTTCCCCAGATCTGTATCTCAACACAATCCTGTCTCGGAGGTCTACGGACAATTCCTTTGTCTTCATGGCTTGGCTTTTGCTGTGACATGCACTGTCAACTGTGGGACCTTATATAGACAGGTGTGTGCCTTTCCAAACCATGTCCAATCAATTTAAATTAATACTGGTGGACTCCAATCAAGTTGTAGAAACATCTCAAGGATAATCAATGGAAACAGGATGAACCTAAGCTCAATTTCGCAAAGTGTCTGAATACTTATGTAAATGTGATATTTCAGTTATTTATTTTTAATTACTTTGTGAAAATTACTAAACAGCTGTTTTCGCATCTTCATTCTGGGGTTTTGTGTGTAGATTGATGATAAAAAAAAAGAATTAAATCCATTTTAAAATTAGGCTGTAACGTAACAAAATGTGGACTGAGTGAAGGGGTCTGAATACTTTCTGAATGCACAGTACCATCCTGAGTGCACCCTGTCAATTTTGAGCAGCCATGGGCCATGGAGATATTGAGAATATCCATGAATCTTCTCCTCTGCTAGCTCTCGGAGTCCTTTTAGTCTTGCGACACAGTATTCCAACTGGTGTTAAATTTGTGTTTACTGGGATTTACCACAACTTTTGGGCTTTTGGACTATTGATTCTATGAAGAGTTAGTTAGTTAGTTAGTTAGTTAGTTAGTTAGTTAGTTAGTTAGTTAGTTAGTTAGTTAGTTAGTTAGTTAGTTGGGTAGTTAGTTGGTTGGTTGGGTTAGTTAGTTAGTTTAGAAACATGGAACTACAGATGCTGATTTATTTAAAAAAAGACACAAAGTGGTGGAGTCATTCAGTGGGGCAGGCAGCATCCTAGAAGAATATGGTTAGGTGAAGTTTTGGGTCAGGACTCTTCTTCAAGCTGATCTGAAGAAGGGGCTCGACCCAAAATGTCAAAATCCTCTCAAAACCTCAATCCTCTCTGTTAACTCACAAAACATATTTCAACTAAGAGCCAAGACTCATGTTCCTGTTGCTCTGACCAATATATCTCCTTTGACCAACATTTAAAAACGGAATTTCTGGTCATTTTAATTTGTGGGAACTATCTTTGTACAAATGTGTTGCTGTATGCCTTGCATTGGTACACTGCATAATTGGCTGCAAAGCTTTGGGGCATACTGAGGAGGTGAAAGACTCGACAGAAATGCATGTTGGCTTCCTTGTGAATGCTTTAGAGGGAAGGTGTGTACGGCTGAATGGCCTTTTCTGATCCGTCACCTGTGTGCTGCCATTTCCATTGTGCATTTTGTCTCCACCATTCTGAAACCTACTGCTGTAATTTAAGCAACAAATGCAAGTAATTGGCATCTGTGAATAATTTTCAAATTTGCAGCATCAAACTCAACAGTTTTCTGGCAGACTCTAGAAGCTGACATTAATTGCCTTGCAGCTGGTTCCAGCTGCTGTCCATTTAAACTAAAAGTGTTCCAGCAAGTGACCATTTCAAACTTGCTTCCATATTCCTTGCAGTCTTATTCTGTACAGATTACCCTTGGCAGTGTCATTAGTCTGCATACAGTTATCTTCTGGTCTTTCACTTTGCGTTTATTCACACTCAATGGAATGATATTTAATGTATAATGATATATAGTATGTAAAATTATGAGACATAGACAGCGTAGACAGCCAAACCTTTTTCCCAGTATAGAAATATCAAAAAATGATTTCTCAAAACATGGTCGCCTTTCACTGAATTTCTGCAACAACAGAATGGTTAAACACAAATTTTAAACCGATGCCAGGGATGGGTGAGGGGGGGAGGGGAAGGGGGGGGGGGTATTTCTCCATCTTCTTTTTTCTTATTTCTTTTCTTTTCTCTTGCACTTCTTTGGTAGTTATGGGGTCTTTTCTTTTCTTTCTTTTATTTTACTTCTTTTTCTTCATTCTCTCCTTTTTTCTCTTTTTAAAATTTTTAAATTTAGGTTTCAATGTTAAAAATGAAGCTGTACAATAATTGTATAACTGTTATGTCGATTGCCTTATTCCTGTACAATTGCTTCTAATAAAATTAATTAAAAAAAAGAAGAAAAACCATTAAAAAAAAAAGAAATATCAAAAACTGGAGGGCATAGTTTTAAGGTGAGAAGGACAAAGGAGATGTACGGGATACATTTTTTACATAGCGGGGAGTGAGTACATCGAACGTACTGCTGGAGGTGGTGGTGGAGGCAGATACGACAGTGGCATTTAAGAGACTTAAACCCCTGTCTCACTGTGCGAGCTGACCCACGAGGTACCCCGAGCATAAAACAAATTTAACTCGTGGTAATCACGTACGATTAACGTAGCGGGAACGTCGGAACTCGTGGACGCAACTTAGGGACTCTTGGCGCTAACGGCAGGTACCCGTGAAACCTGTTAACTCTTGGAAAAATTCAAACATGTTTAAACTTTTCCACGAATAAAATGTACTCTTGAGGTTAAAATTTGAAACATTTAAACACGTTGTAAGAACGCAGTGGCCCGTGCGTTTACCTTAGTGACTCGTGAGTCTACCGTGGGAACTCTTTAACTCAGCGGGCAGGCAGCATCTCTGGAGAGAAGGAATGGGTGATGGGATGACATTTCCAAATTTCTGCTGTGTCTTTGTGTAACTCCAGCACCGTGTGTTCACTTTTTGTCAACCAGCATCTGCCCTTTCTCGTGTATGACATTATTTGTATCCGTGGCAGTTGATTGTCGCTCCCTTCAGTTTCCCAGAGAGTCGGGACGGGACTGGAGTTGGTACAGCACCATGACTAAAGCCTATCCAGTGGGATTGACATGTTTTGTATTTTTCCTTTCTAAAGATGCAGTGTATTTTGGTGACTATTGCACTGCAGACCAGAAGCGCCTTCAATACCCAGAGAGAAGGAATGGGCAGGTTAGGTGAGCAGGAGAGTGGGGTTGTTTGCAGTTGCAGAGGGAGGGGGCAAGGGCGGTACAGTTCCCAGTCTCAGCTCCTGTTCTACCGAGCGTGTGGACGTGGACGGGTGGCTTGGTTGGCGGCGGCCCATGGTGTGGCAGAGCCGGCGTGCCCGCTGACTCCCTTCCCCCCCGGTCCGGGGCCACGCTGGGAGAGAGCCCCCGAGCATCTGCCCCGGGGCGACGGGCACTGACCTGCTGGCATCGCCGACGTGAAGACAGTGCAAAGCCCCCGCGCCCGGTGCAATGGGCGGGGAGCTGGAGAGGGGAGGGAAGGGGGTCACACACATGGCCGTGAAGCAGAGGGGTGGGGGTGGGGGTGGCGACAGACAGGGCCAACAATGAGATGGAGAAAGACAGAAACACCGACGTGTAAAGGAGACCTACAATAGTTCATGATCTCTCTCGCGTTATGGCGGGTGATTGTCGCCTGCCCACTGTTTCTGACGCTAAAGCCTTGGGATCGTTGCCCTTCGTGTTGGCGTGGAGGGGGAGGGGGGTATTGTGCTGTTTGATCCCCCCTGCTATCCCAGGGACAGGGAGACACAGTGGCTTTTGAGACTGGTGGGCAATCACTACCAAAGTGTCTGCCCACACAGTCAGTACACCTCTCCTACACTTGTCTCCCGCACTAAGATCATCCCGCAGAGAATGATCCCAGCCTAACCCAAGAGCCTTGTCACCCCAGACAGATTAATGACGCCCTCCCTCTACCTCAACTCACGCCTGGGCACCAAAGCAGCTCAGGAGGCGAACCCTGAGCTCCGTCTCCCAACAATCTGATGTGCAACTGATGTGAAAGAACAGCGGCTGCGGCCCGCCGGCACCCGGCATGGACTTCTCACACCCTCACACACGAAATGTGTGTGAGAATAAACAAAAACAAGGAACAAAACCAAAGCCCGGCTTGAAAGGCATCTAAAAATATATTCCGCTTAGAACGAGCAGGCGCGGAGACATCCGTCCACATTCAAAGATTTCATCTCCCGTCTCCCCGCAGTGTGTAGACCTGGCAGTAAATTCAATTAAAATATAGCAAACCTCCGCTCGCTGGTCTTCTAACTACGTGATGTGTGTTTCAAACAAATCATCAGTATAACTGCCCTGGCACTGGACGGTGCGCATTTTCCCTTTGTAGGTCAAATCAATAGATGCGGCCGCGCTGAATTCTATCTTTAACTCAAAGCCGCAGGATGGAGATGTCTTCTTTAACACTGTTACTTATTAAAACAGACCTTCATTCATGGTTGGCTCAAGAGTAACTTGGGAGAGGAACTTGGTAACTCGGGAGACGAACTTGGAACATTGCAGAAATGACAAGTAAACGGCAAACGTAGTCATACCCGTGGGAACTCGGTTAAACTCTTGATCATAAACTTGGAGTCTCGTACGCAACCACGAGTCTTTCACTCTGGGTCACTCGTGGGTCAACTCGCACAGTGAGACAGGGCTTAGATAGGCACAAGGATATTCAGATAATGGAGAGATATAGATTAAGTGCAGGCAGATAACCTTGACCAACAACCAGTTGACTGCATGCAATCTGAAGGGTTTCTAACAGTAGAAACAAGGGACTGCATACGCTAGTTTACAAAAAAAGAGACAAAGTGCTAGAATAACTCAGCGGGCCAGGTAGCATCCCTGGTGAACATGGTAGGTGACGGTTCGGGTTGGGACCCTTCTTCAGACTCTAGGTCAGACTGCTAATGGTGTCTGTTTATTTTAAAAAGCATGTTTTTTATCTTCCATTGCTCAAGTAAACTAAG